>CABFOQ010024812.1:0-13163 GCA_900660455.1 Gephyroberyx darwinii
GATTTTCCTCTCAGAGAGCGTGTGTGTGTGTATGTGTGTGTGTGTGTGCGTGCGTGTCTATGTGTGCGCGTTTGTGTCTCATCATGCTTGCATAAGTGTATGCATGTGTGTCTGCTGATGTGCATGTGTGTCTATATATTTGCGTATGCTTGTAGGTGTGTCTGTATATGTGGGCGTGTGTATGTGTAAGTGTGTCTGCATGCATATGTGCATGTGCGTCTATGCGTGTGTGTGCATGTGTATATGTGTGTGGCCAGTCCTCTTGCACATGTATTGGTGCATGCACGTTATGCCTGAAGTGTGTGTCCATTCATGCACATTTTAAACCCAGTCAAGTGACCAGCTCTTCCAGTAGGCAGACAACAAAGGACTACCAGTCATAAGGCAAAAGTCTACGTTGAAGCGTTGCCAGCGTTGAAAACTGATCCCCAGCCTGTGAGCATAACCTCTGCCGCTGAATTTCAAACAGATTATAACAGCGCCAGCATCAGGGTTTTCCATACATATTAAATTCTTCTGCAAAGAAGTATTTGTTTTGCCCATAAAAATGAAAAAGTACCTATGCCTACTATATGTATTGTATCTTTTCCTTCTATAAGGCATTTGAACAAGTTCCACTAGTGCCCTCTCCTCTTCTGGGGCCTCAAACTGTGCTTCAATAGGCTTCTAAAGGTAGCTATATGCTCTCACCCCTCGATCACTCTTAACACATCAAATGCGTTGCTCTCTGATAGCAGTATTCATTTCACATGAGAGAATCCACTGATGTATTGTGTTGCTATGTAGGCGTTACATGCGCTGGATTTATTTTGCTTACATCTTGATTATGGATGTACAACCTAAACTACATGTTGCTTTTAGAAAGATTTTGTGATGAAAACATTTCATCAGTAAATCTAGGTTGCAAAAGAATTCATGTTGTAATATTATAATCAATTAATATGTTTAACCAGTTTCACTTTAGTATTTTTGAGCCTCAGGATCTTGGCATAGAACTCTGCACATAGCAATATAGCATTATAAATGCATTACGAATTTAAGCATGATCGCAAAACCCACCACCTTAGTGATGTTACCACGGGAGGCTCTCTAAAAGCCAAGGAAAACCCCTAGTATTAAGGTTTGGCTGCCCCAGAACCATTTGTGCCAAAAACAATTGAGACAACTGAGAACCAAGACGAACCACCGGTCCTCTGTAGGAAGCACAGAGAAATAAATGTGTCTAATGGCAACATGCGGACATAAAAGCATACCGGCCCAAATCCCTCTAAGCCACTGATAAAAACCGAGGTTATGGCAACCGCAAGCATTTAGAAGAGAAACGACTGAGAAAGACAGCAGAAAAAACAGTAGCTCTTTATATTTTGGGGGAAACTGGGGGAAATTCTAATTTGTTCGAACAGGGTTTCCCTTTTGAAGTCCCTTTGCATGCATAGATTCAGACAACTATATTACAGCAGCCAGTAGCCTTCGTAATCTCCAGACCCTTAATAAAAGTCTGGTCATAAAGTCAGTAGACCTTAATCCAACACTGACTCACAGAGCTAAGTGGAGGGTAGAGCCTTTGCTTAGCCAACAGTGTAAATATAGTTATCTGCATGTGACAGGCACTCTGTCACTGTTTGTACAGCCAATCACACCACCTCCCACTCCTCCAGATGACAGAGACACAGTCACTCCATCTTTAAAGCACCAGTCCGTAGTTGTAGTACGGTGCCCCCTGTTGAAACACTGTCACCCCACAACTGGCTTTGCTGGGCTTTTGATACAATGACTGAAAGTATGAGACTGCATCATGCATTTTGAACAACATGAAAAACACTGAAGTAAAGATCTGTTGACCTGTCTTTTTTGAGGTGTGGTGGATTATGAAAAAACTGTGCTGAGGCAACAATACAAGTTCAATGACGGTGTCCAAAACACACAGCTCCCCCCTGGCTGGAGCCTTGAGGTCTGACTTGGTGGTTTAATGTTACACAGGTACTGTGAGGACAATAAATGGTGATTACTGGAGGTTAATTGAGTACCATAAATGATTGATTATGTGTCTGCTGTGCACTCCCGCTGCATCATTCAACATGTGGCAGGTGTTGCCAGCCTCTCTCTCTCTCAGAGAGAAAGAGAGAGAGAGAGAGAGAGAGAGAGAGAGAGAGAGAGAGAGAGAGAGAGAGAGAGAATGAATAAATAGAAAATTCTACTATCAACTATTATTCTACTTCTCACCCAAAGGCTGATATAATGAAGTGAAAATAAGTGAGTTAATAACCTGTAGAGACAGAGATGAGTCAGAATGTAGCCTACAGCGCTACATTACACACACACAGTTTTTCATTAATTTCACATTAATTTCATGGGTATGATAGCCCATGAGGACCCATGAGATCCAAAATATTCACCGACGCATGAATACACACACACACACACACACACACCAGATATACATTTCTGATAGAATCTCTCTAACCTTTAGTCTTGAATTTGTCTTCAATGGAAAGGGGAGTTATGAGCAATAGTTGTCACACAACTATTTCATAAAGCATCAGCCTAAATCACTTCCTGATAAACTTGACAGGTGGCGTACTGTTGCTCAACTGAACTAAACTGAACTGTAGTGATGAAGCAGAAACTCAAAAGTTGGCACTTGACTTTGGCAGTCAGTATATCAGTGAGCTCATTCCATCTCTTAGAGAAAAAAAAAACGATTAAAAAAAATCGATCAATACAGCAATACTTTCACACCCGCTAAATGCTGGCTAACAGGGTTCCTACACATTTTCTATCTCAAATGTCCACAATCCAGGCTTACATATCTACATGGGCTTTAAAGACCTAGATATTAATCTAAAAGACTGCCCATATTCCATAACAACAAATGACAGAGGGTCACAACATAAATTGTGTGGTCATATCTGTATATCCCAACTGAACAACAGATTTTTCTAAAATTGATTGATTGATTGAATTTTCAAGACCTGGAAGTTGCAACCAACCATCACTGTTCTCCTTTTTTTCCAAAAATCTGTTTGCCTGGTAAAACAGAGAAAGTGGCTTGTACACTTTGGAGTCCAGTGGCCACTGTGGCTGCCCTCACTAGGACATTATGTGATTTATCTCAAAAAGATAAAGAAAGATGTCTGGCCTGGTTGGACTAGTCATTTGTAGTTGCAGGTCATGTGCAGAATGAGGACCAGCATGAATAGGAATGACATGGGTCACTGAGTGCAGGTCAGCACTACAGTGTGAAAAGGCTTTGAGGCAGAGGTGAAAGTTATGAAGGAATTCTTGTTTCTGTGGGTGGACACCAAAGGAGTGTTCTCTAAGTGCTGGAGTGAATGTGTACGAGTTTGTATGGAGCGAGAGGTGGTGTGTGTGTGTTATTGCATGCAGAGAGCGGTAACGGCGCCTGTGGGCTGTGCGTGGTGTAGCACTGACAAAACACTGAGGTTAATGACCTTACACACACCAAGCACTATTTCACCCGCTGTTCCCACGTTAGGAGCACACCCCTTGGGCCATTAACACTGTCAGAAAAACACGCTCAAAATTACCTACTCCACACACAAGGTTCCCCTCATTTAACAACATTCCTGCACACACACCCTCCAGCTCTCTGGGTATCACCATCTCGCCACAAATCTATAAATCATGGGTGCTGGATCTCAGTCACCCTCCATGACTGTGGCTGAGAAGGATAAACCGTTAATTGCAACATACAGTAGGTAGAAAAGGGAAGAGGTGGCCATGAAAGGGAATGAGAGCAAGGGAAGAGTGACTAGTATTACAATAACATCTGGGCTTTCCCAAAAAAAAAAAACACTTACCTGTTGATGAGGCAGGTAGGGTCATACAGGGGTTGGATAGAGGTCAGGTGGAGGTCACGTCCCAGACCAAAACCATGCGGAGAGAAGAGGAGAACAACAGTTACAGCACTGGAATGTGAAGTTCACACATGACTTCCACATCGGTCACTCAAATTAAACGCTGAACCCTGGAGGAACAATTAAAGAAAGCTTGTGCAGAAAAAAATAGCCTGTAGACTATATCACCAATCTACCGTTTTGTCCACAGAGAGCTGAGGTCAGGGGAAGGTTGGGCAATTAAGACCAGCCACTAGCCAAATGCTGGTCAATTCTGATTTTGGTGTCTGGTAATTTAGTGTACCTTTAAAGCTGGTTCATGCTTCATGTGGCAATGGGCATCATGGAGTGCGCAAAGGCAAAATGACATAATTGCATGGAGTCACCTGGGGTCATCCAAGGTTGTGCACCTAACCGGAATTGCTGGTCCATTGTGTAGGGGTTATTATTTCTTGTAGGGCAATGAGCTGAATTTTCCTGCAGTGCCACTAAAGTGAGTAGTTTTCAGGCGCATGGTCATCATGACAAGTGCAAGAAGCATGAATGCCAAGGTACTCAGATGTCACGTCTGCGGCTCCCGCAAGTCTAGCCACACAGAAAGCATGAACCAAGCTATAGTTTGATTCACTTTGGCATGTCACAAACCCATCATTTGGAGGTCTTATTATATTCTAAATACCTAGCTGCCTTGCATATAGCTAGCATTTGGTGGACGCTTTTCACCAAAGCACCTTACAGCACCATGAGGGCTATCCATGCTGATAACATGTATAGCAATGTATATTCATTATTTTGGCCAGTAAAAATAATTCTTGGCAAGTATTTTTTTTAGTTTACCTTTGGTAGGTGAACCAAAAAGTTAATTCAGGCCACTGTGCCTAACCATAAAAGCCTGTCTTACAGCGGGCCAAGACTATAATACACACAACGCCACCCAGGCAATTTTGTTTTGTGTAGTGTTCAACGTTCAAATGGTAAACAATCACCTGGGTGGTTGGGAGCCATGTTGCAACATGTCTACTTAATTATCCAACTGTTTGATGATAACTTTGAATAGATGTTTGAAAACAGTGTCATAAGTGGTGTGTCATAAATTTATCAAGGGTTGTCTAGGCATTGCAATAAAAGGAGGAGAGGAACGTGTCCAGTGATGAATGTCCTGGGAGAAAGAGGAAACGTCCATTTACTGGCAGTGACAGACAAGATGTTAATGCATTTTTGTGTTGCTCACATTAGACTGTGTGTGTGTATGTGTGTATGTGTGTATGTGTGTATGCGGTGTTTACAAACCTGTAATGATTTCTAATACTACTTGAAAGCAACATCAGAATAATGCAGGTACTGAAGCTACAGCACGTTAACACCAACTTAACAACATGGCACCTTATTAGAGTTAAAGGGGGAGTGGGTGACAAAGAGAGAGAGAGAAATGAGAGAAAGAGGGAGGAAAAAGTGAGTGTGTGTTCACCAAGAAACCCACTGTTAAGACAAACATTGCAGAAGGCACTCAGGACTGCCATTAACAATGATGTGAAGAGAGAGAGGGAGACAAGGGAGGGAGTAGAGAGAGAGAGAGAGAGAGAGAGACAGAGGGAGGGAGGGCATAATGGGACTGCAGAAGGGAGGTGAAACAGCAAAGTGGCAGAGATGAGAGACAGACCGATAGAAAGATAAAAGGAGTACAGACAGAGATTATGGTCATCATGACAAATAAATAAAAACAATTAAAAAAATGAATTTCAAATTCAGTTTTCTCAATTCAGAATGAGCTCTCCTAGACACATCTGGGGTTCAGTCTTTTGGCACAGATTCTGGCTGAAATGAACAACAACTACAATAACAACAACAACAACAACAACAAGTGAAATGGAAACGAGATGAGGAAAACTATAATGTACTACACAGAATTATAGTTAAAAGTGAAAATCAATAATAAACACATTAATTTCAAGCCGTTGCATACATTTGTAAATGTGCTTTACAATTTAAATTTTGAAATCATTTATTCAGAAAATTCAATGGTTCAATATGAGCATGACAAATTCAAATGTAAGCAATTCAAATACAACCCCTGCTGGCACTAATCTCTTTCCATAGGGAAGATAAAGACAGAACACAAGATTAAACGAGAGAAGAGAGCAGCCAGTTAGATTATGGGGACAGAAAAAAAGAAAGAAAGAAAAGCAAGGAAACTAAGAATGTGGGGGGCTAGAGTGACATAGAGCAAAAAAGGAAAAAAAATAGGGAGTGTGATGTGTGTGTGAGGGGAGGAGGGAAATGTGTTGATGAATACTATTGTAGCACTGCTAATAAGCAATGTCACACCTTTGATATGTGGCTGGTGGCACATGTGTGACTGCATGAGTGTGTGTGGGTAGAGAGAGAGCAAGAGAGAGCGAGAGAGAGAGAGAGAGAGAGAGAGAGAGCACATGCTGTCTTGATCAGATCATTCAAATTTCCTCTCGTCCTCCAAACACAAAGGAAGCTAGGCAGTCACCATTCCTCTGTCAGCTAGCCCCTATACACCCTGTATTGTTCGTTCACTGATAAGCCTGAACTAAAATTCCTCCCAAAAACATTATGAATTTGTTTGTTTTTTAACTCAAGTAAGCATGCCGATGCCTCCTTTTCGTGAGCTACCTACTTACAGCAAAATTTAAACTACAAAATATCCTCGGTCTGGAATATAAGCCCGTTTTCATACAAAATACCAATAATAATAATGAATAAATAAAATAGATAAATTTGCATTTTTCATACTTCCAATTATTTATATATAGTTTATACTACAGCTCCACATGAGTTGTGTGCTTTTTTTCTGTGTTGAAAAGTTGCATTTTCAAAGATGAAACTACTCTGCAGTGAATAATAATACATTTTTCCCTTGCAGATCGTTCACTGAAATCCTGTATTGTAAATAGCTACATTACCCACATTGTCTGATGACCTTCACAATTACTGACTATGAAACTAACAAAAAGAGACACATTTTCACCTGGTTATTGTATCTCTCAGTGTCCACCAGAGTGTCACAGTTTCTCCCATCTGTCCAACCAAGCTCAAGATTACCACCACCACTCACAACAGCACTTCATATTCATCTTGAAACACACAGTGTGTGACAAATATGAAGCCAGGTTTCTCACAAGGTGGCTAAGTCAAAGCAATTGGTAAATTCATTCCAACTGTTCCAAAATGAGCAATGTAAAAATCAAATGTGAATCAGAAAAACATCAACACTTTACCTGTGATGACAGGTGTGTGTCTGTCTGTGTCTCCATCAAATTCCATTCAGTCTTATTACTGCCACTGAATGCAAGCCTAATGACCAGGCTCCCACTGGTCCTTACCATACCGTCACTGTCAACCAACAGCCTGAACAAAGCAAGCAAGCTCACAGCCCACTGCACTCACTGCTGAGCCTTGTTTCTATCCCTCTCTCTCCTCTGTCCTTTTCAAATTCAGTGTTCACACATTTTCCTCTCTATTTTTACTCTCCCTCTCTCTCACCCCATCTCCTTCTCACACTCTTTGAAAATGTGTTCATTTCTAACCATTACACACTGTCAGGACCAGTTTCTCTGCTGGAGCTGTGAGGCTGTGAACACTTGTGCATGTGAATAATCTGCCTAAACACATAGCCACACTATAAAGACACACACACACGCAGGAACACACAGACAAACACACAAACACACCTACCTGCATAGGGATCCCGCCTGTGCTTCCGGCTCCAGAGCCTAATCCCCTTAACAGGCATGGCGTTGTCTGTTCACTACACTGCTACAAACATGGTACAAAGTTTGGCCCCAACATAACACCATACATATCATGGCACTACCAACATCGGTAAAGACACACACTACATACGCACACACTAATGCATCACCACTGACGCCGTCACACACACTCAAAATCCCTCCACACTCAGCAACGCCTGTACCGCCTCACTGCATGCGTGCAGGGCACACATACACGTTGACCAATCAAAAACCTGTCACAAGAGAGGGGTGTGTGTGAAGGGGGAGTGGGGTATTCACTGGCCCCCTAACTAGTGACCCCCCCAACCCCAAGGTTGCTACGGTGATGCGGTTGCTATCTGCCAGGGGACGTTGTTGCTGGGGCGATGGAGCACGGCCCGTACCCTCCTCAAACGGGTCCTTAAGCCCTTTTCAGTTATCAAGTCGGGGGTCATCGGCACACACACAAGCAAGCACCCGCACACCCTCACACACTTTTGAAATGGTTTCTTTGTTGGGGCTGAGCTGCTGAGCAATCAAGGGGCGTTTTGGTGGTGTGACTTGAGTCGGTTTGGTGTGGACGAAGGAGAGAACCTGGCCTGCACGGGCTCTGCGGTGACGTAGTACACCACAGTAATGTAGTGTAAAAATAATGAAAAATGCCTACCCCTACTTTGAATCTGTTCTACATGTGCTCTTGACATTTATTAGGAGCATAATGCTACTAAAATTATAGCACAGTAAAAACCTGTTGTAACAGTTCTGTGCTGTGAGTCTCTTCCTTTATCTCCTCCTCCTCCTCCAACACACCCCAGCCAACTCTTCAACTGTCTTCACCTTTTCCACACTTCATCTACCCTCATGTCTTTGTATGAAACCTCACATCCTCCCTTCACCATCTTCTATCTGGTTCTCCTTCTTGACCTTTTCCAACTCTCCCCAGCTTTCTTCTATCTCCTCTCTCTATCATTTTCTCTTCTCCCTCTCTCTTTTCCTCTCCTCTCCAGTTAAGCAAAGAGCTCTCTCAGTCTGATGTGATTATGGAGGTCTTTCACAAACACCAATCAGACTCACTAAATGCCACATGCAATAAGAAAAGGTTGGAGGATGCACTAGGATTGGGTTGTTTCTTGCAACCATGTGTGTCTTGTACACGCCGATTGAAGGTGGTCTCCCTACTTAAAAACAACCCTGGCCTATGTTTAGAGTTGGTGAAAAGGAGGTAATTATGGGCTTCTAGTGTGTGAAAAATTCCCAGCACGGGCCTTACATTGTTTGCCTTAATCATAACTCTCAAAGCATCCGGAAACCCTTTTGACTATCCCTTTCCCTAGGCCAATTCATCACTACTGTTCTACTTTTCCAATCCAGCAGGAAACAGTGGTGAGAGACGTGTCACATCCTGTGGCTGATGACGCCACCCACGACAAGGGAGCGATCGGAGGGAGCTGACTGGATGAGACAGCTGTCAGATTAAGAGCGCTTCCTCTGCTGTCTGACTGGTATAGGGTCTAGGGTGAGGGGAGAATAGGGACAGGAAATGGAACAGGATGGAACAGGATGTAGATGACAGCGCCATGACCCACAGGATGCTGGGAAAATGTGTTTGACAGAGCGGTTGGTTAATGGTGAAGAATGTGGACAGGGTTTAGCTTTACACTGGAAGAGAAGAGAAAAAAAGAGGGGAATAGGGAAAGAGTTACAGTGAATAGGAAGAGATGAATAACAAGGTCCGGGGGAAGAGAGGAAGGAAGCAAAGGTGGACTGTATGACGACAGAAGAGGTTGAAACATTGGAGTGGAAAAGGGAGAGGAAATGGGGAAAGAGAAGAGGATGGAGAGATAGCCCAAGTGGAAAGAGAAGGAGAGATGGGATCAAATGCAAGAGTGAGCAGGAGAGCGAGGCTAGGGTCTGGCTGGCGAACAGAGAAAGCTTTACCACTTGTCATTTGTCTTCCCTTTCTTTCATCCATTCTGACTATCCACATGACGAACTACCTATTTAACCCCGTAGTGGCTGTTAGTAGCTAGAATCTCAATTTTCCTCGCTTTCCTTCTCAATCGCCCCCACCATTCATTAAATTCTTGGTGGAATGAAACTCAGTTAATCTCTTCATCCCTCTCTCCCTCCACAACCCCTTTTTCTAGCCTTCCTTATACTCCTGCTTTTCTCACATTTCCTCGCCATTTTTCTCTGTCTCTCTGAGGGTGCTTGCCAACAGTCTGGTACGTGCAAAAAACAGAGAGGAGTTGCCATAACTGTGCCACAACAGCTCACACACACACACACACCACGACCCACTCCCAGTATGAAGACGGAATAAGGATTTCCTCCCTCTTCTCTTTCTTCTTTTACTTCCTCCCGTTTCCCACGTCTCTTCACTCCACCATACCTTAAACCCCTCCGGTGACAAAAAGAAGCACAACCAGAGAGGCTTTTGCACAAGTTTAACCCGGGTTAAATACACACACAAACCAAGAGAGAAACAGGAAAACAGTCATTGAGGAGGGAAAGAGCCGAGAGCTAAACGAAAAAGAACGGAGACAAAGAGTGAACAACACAAAAACCACAAGGCCGAGAGAATTGCTGAATTGGCTAGCTACTGGTAAGTATGTGCTTCGAATATGAACGAATACACGCATAAAAACACGTAAACATGCATACTCACTCACACTCACACACACATAGTAAAGCTGTTGTAGGGCTTGGTCAGAATTGACACACAGAAGTGAAAACACCGTCACATGGACTGCCTGCATTTGAACTTTCACACAGTGTGTTTGTGTTCAGCCCTTTTCTCACAGCCCTCAGCATTTGATGCTAAATCAACACTCATTAGCAGCATGAGAAAAATCTGAAAGGTCTTCAGTCACAAACACACATACAGATAAGAGAAATATATACACACACACACACAGGATGAGTCTTGCAGTCTGGCACCACAGCGGCTACATGATGAAACAACCAAGATGTTCGCTGGAACTGCAAACCGTTTGATCATGCCTCCATTTCCCATGATTCCCAATCCATACACAGACAGAGAGATAGACAGACAGATAAACAAACAAGATGAGTCACTATTTTCTCTAACAGTGTATTTCACACAAGCCCTGGGGGTAGTGGAGCTGCTGCACCATAGGGCAGCAGTGTGTGTGTGCGTGTGTGAGTGTGTGAGAGAGAGAGTGCATGCCTGGACAGTATCAGTAGAGACCAGTGACAGAGAAGAGACAGCGAGAGGTTGCTATCGGTAAATGTCACCACCACACAGTAGCAAGGCACACTGACCGCACATACACAGACAGTTGGGACTGTGTCTGTCAGTGTGTTTTCTCTGAAGTCCTGAAATACAATGGACACAGTTATGTTGGAGTTTGTGTGTTTGAGTGTGGCATTTGGTTGTCAAATTAGATGTGATACTTTAGTATAATAACCGGAAACAAATGTGACCGTGATCGAGACAACTGGTAGCTTCTATCTCACAAAGTGGAATTGTTAGTGCTAGTGCTTCTCGAAATTAAGACCACATTTCCCATGAAATAAATATCATAACTACTTCCATCGCTATACATCGGCATTTACGTTAGCCAACCTTACCCTATATAACGTGGATACAGGAAAAATTCATCCAAATGTGCGTACCTTCCATTTTAAGCAGAAATTGCTGGTAAAAAACCCCCCCAGCCCAAAACAGGCTTTTTTCAGATCTGAGCTCCACAGCCGCCAGCCTGCGCTCCATCCACATCCCTGCCTCAAGTTCCGACTGGCCTATAGCCACCCCGAGGCAACAGGTCAACATATATATATATATATGTATATATGTATATAGTATATAGTTATTGGTAAATAAAACAATTGACAACACAAAAAAAAAAGCTGCTCCTTGCTCCTTAACTGAAAATATATGTTAAGGAACAAATGATAATAAGATAATTTTATTTCCTGAAACTGAGACAAATGATCATGATTAATAATCGTGATCACAATATTTAGCAAAATAATCGAAATTGTCATTTTTGCCATAATTGTGCCTCCCTCTATGCCCAAGACAGAAAAATGACAGAAAGAGGAGAGGAGTCTAACTAACCAGCTAGTAAACAGATATAAAGGGAGCAGTTTGTTTTGCTGCAGGGAGACATGAGATACAGAGTCAGAGAAAGAGAAACGGTGTCACAGTAACACACACACACACCACACCTGAGGGAGAGGATGGTATTATCACACAGATACCAGAAACCAGATATGATATTTTTATCAAGGTGTGTGTTTGTGTGAGTGTGTGTGTGTGTGTGTGTGTGTGTGTGTGTTTGTGAAAAGGAATGCATAAGAGCTAAGTTTGTAAATGTAACACCATATCTGGCACAACAACACTAAAGTCTACAGGCATGCCTGTGTAACTGTATGTAAATCTGCCCTGTTTTCATTTGCAATGGCCTAGTGATGCACAAGGGGAAAAATCAACTATAGAGTAAAGCAATGTGTGTGTGTGTGTTGCGGTGTTACTATGTTTCAAGCTGTCTGGGGCATGCTTTGGGTGTCTGGTGGACCTCAGCTCATACAATGGGCTTCTGTGTGAGACTGATGGGGAGGAGAAATACAACAACAGAGACAGAGACTGGAATGGCTGCACCATGTCTATCCAGACTTTCACCTTGAAACCTCCCGTCATTCAAATTATTGATGAAAAAGGGAACTCACTAGGACACCTAGTGAGTAGGGAGGCTGTCCTTCCACCAGAAGACCGGGATAAAGCCCCCTGTGTCGGCAAGCATCTGTCCTGCTGAAGTGTCGTTGAGCAAGACACTGAATCCCTGACAGGTCCAGGGTTGCTGCTCTATAGCTGACCCTGACCTCTGACCTCCCTGTGGAGGGAGGCAAGCGAGAAAAGAGAATTTCCTTACAGGGGAAGCAAGCATGGAAATAGCATAGCCGACAATGACTTCCTCCTTCATAGGTATTCCTATTCCTACTAACCTCAGTTGTACGGATAGTCAGAAGTTGTATGATTAAACCCAGTCCTAGCTAGCGTGTATCCAATTATATTACATCAGTGTTTTGAGCGAGCAGTCGAGGATGCCTTTCAGAAAGTATTGGGATGGGGCCTTTAATTGCTTAACCACACATGTGGCAAAACTTAGTCAACTACACCCACAACACTCCACCCTGACTTTGGAGGAGAATGGAAAACTATCGGGGTAGAACCCAAACCACAAACCAGGCTGTTGCTTCAACCCCTGAAAAATATGTCCCCCAACAAGTCTTGGGCAACTTAGGAGTTACACAAGAAACAAAGGGAGGAGGAGAGGAGGAGTGGAAGAGGAGAAGTGCTTAGACCTCATATGTCACCTCCCTGCTCCTGAAATTGCCTCCCCTCCCCTCCCTTCCCTTCCCCAGCCCACAACCACATGAAAGGCCTACTGGGGTGGGTCCCCATATGGTGTGGAGACAGGAGGGTGTGTGTGTGTGTGGTGTGTATGTGTGCATGGGGCTAAGCTAGTTAAGGGGCTCCCTCTGACCCCAATGCCCCCAGCCTTAGGAAGCCAGCTGTTTTCCTGAAGAGCCTCTCTCA
>CABFOQ010024813.1:0-12635 GCA_900660455.1 Gephyroberyx darwinii
CATTTTTTATTCATGGGTGTTTTTCTCAGGATTGGTCACGTTTTGAGATGCAGTTCGTTTCTGCAGTGACTCATTACTTTTTTCAAAGCTTATTGCAAACACAAATGAAAACGTAATACACCTCGACAGCTTGCCTTAACTCCGCACAGCAGCGAGAGCTAACTGTTTGAAAACCAGGGTACTTGAAAGTACCCAGAAATCATACAACATGACAACAGCTCCAGATTATGTGCAAAAGCATTTCACAGTGGATTGCTTCCCCCAAACTACACAGAGGATCGAATGGGCTTCACTGCCTTAGTTTGTTACGGTCCAGCGCTCCCACTTCTGAGCAGTCCCTCCCTGTGTTTCCCTGTTTTCAACTGGATACGAGTTGAATTATGGGAGCAAGACACACATTTTCAGTTTTGGAGATTTCAGGATTTTAAGAGATAAAAATGCCCCGTGTGTTTTCTCAAACCTGCTGCAGATGTTTCCTGTTGTTGGTTTTGGATTATATTCTCACTTCTAACGAACACACACCGCCGTTCGACTGGAAGAGGAGAAGACTGTAAAGTAATGAACGCTCTAGAGTTCAAATAAACCAAAAATGGTGGGGAGTGAATGCCCCCTCAGAGTGTAGCCCCTCCCACTACTAAATGATTTAAAGATTCCTCGTCTCCAATAAGGATTATTGGATATTTCCTCCAAAAAGTGAGGACAAGATGATGTTGGGTATCTGAGTATATCTGGAGGGTTGTTGCTGTACCATCCACGGCTGTTATCAGCTGTGAAGTTCACCCCAAAGTCATGTCCCTGCTGAAATAACATTAAGACATATTAAATCCATAGTCGTGTCATTTTAATGGAGTCGGTCACCAGATTTATTTAATTGGACTGTAATCTTTCATCATCGGGGCAATATGACGTATTGATTACTGATAAAACGATATCTGCAGATGTCAGTCACGGGAAGACGATGCCGTCGTTAGTTTAGGAGCAACAGTAATATGAGTGGAGAGGAGCATAAGGAGGACTCCAGTCGTGTTTTTATTGAACTGTTGTTAATTCCTGAAGCTGTTGGGCTACGCAGTAAAATGTGGAGCCTTATTGCTCAAATTCATCACCGCTGTGATACCTCTGTGCACAGTGGGCTTATTTTATATGAAATTTTCATTCCGACCTCAGGAAAAATATAATCCTTAAGTATTTTTCCAATTTTCTACTATATGAGAGTAAATCTTTTATATATATGTATAAATATTTTCTATTCGCTATCGTGAACGAACTGAAACATTTCTCCAACACTTTTTGCTCTCTTATTAAAACGTCCACCTATTTGTCTTTTGCTCTGGTGGTTATAATGCAGATAAAATTATTGAATTGGGCAATTTTCACAGTTTTATCATCCCCGTGCATAAGCACCAAGTTTCCATGGTGACAACCAGCGCTTGAATGTAGTCAGGTTGGCTTGTGAGGGATAATCTTTATTTTATCTCTCCACCTAGAGGGAGGAAAGAGAGCTGTGAGCTATGGCATGATGGGTAATTACATTGGGAGATTGACTGCTTTGCCGGTTTTATCCAATGTTTCTGAAGCTGAGACACTTTTCTACATGCACCCCCCCCACACACACACACACACACCCTCCGCTCTCTGTGACAGTGTTGATAGGAAGACAGAAATGGAACGAGAATCCATTTATATTCTGTATGATATGCTAACAGAAAGATTCAATAAAGAAACGTATCGCACTGTACTTCCTGTCAGCTCGGTGTGATCCTCCTCTAGGCTAAACCTCGTTGTTCTTCCTAGCCTAGCGTACCGCTAGTCACAATAACAAACATACCATGTGGTCCGCAAGGCCTCTGTATTGGTTCTGCTTTTATCGGACGAGGCCCTCACACCGTGCCACCTCGGCGCCACGTAACACAATAGACCCAGACCAGGTCTATTTACTTCCAGGTGCCCGAGGGGGGCAGGGGGGGGGGTTGATCAAAATGCTATTTTCATGGCAGGCATCCCAAAATTGCAATAGCCTGAAAATGGAATATCTTATCGTGTCTGTGCAGCCGAGAATTTGGGGTTTACATTTTAATGAGGGGTTTCTCAGTAAAACATTAAACCAATCGAAGAGCCCCGTGTCTTTTTTTTTTGGCAGCGCTCCTAAAACCGTCACAGTAAATAGAGAGCGCGAGGCTTTGCAGGTAATCCATGCACTGCGCAGTAATGCACTGGCGCTACTCTAAAAAAGTCATTTGTAGTTTATAATTGAAAGAGGAGCTTCAAAGTTTTAGCGCGGGGCTTGTATTCTTGTGCTGTCAAAAATGTCCAAGTTGTCGGTGTACACTAGAGCTAATGAAAAACATTGGCAGGGTTTATACCTACGTTGTCTGATGTGCTTGGACAGTGATGCACCCTGGGACCTCTGGGCGTTCAACATCACACACGTTCGTCCTCACCTAGGCAACCTGTCGCTGTGTGATCAACTCCTGGCTTGAGATCCACTTTTGGCAGCCAGCGCCACTCAGATGTGATGCTGTCTCAGAGGTCAGCGTGCGTCCACACTGTGAGCAGCACCATCAACAAGTCCATTTTTTCCCCCCGTAGGTCTGGGCGACCGGGGAAATTTGTCCGACAAACTCGTCTGCCAAGAAAAGTCGTCCAAGGCTTGAACTCGTCCCGGTCATCGGACGTCGACAGCCAATCAGATTTACGCGCTTCCTTGTTTACCGGACTCGTTGGACGAAGATGAAATAATGCCCAGGCGTCTAACCTCGTGTTGTAAATCATGAGGACCAAGAAAGGTGTTAGGCCAGGTGTCATGAATGAAAATAACTTACTGTAAACTGCCTCAACGTGATAGTATGTAAGACATCGTGCACGTCATGACTTTGTGTTTTCATGCCTGCCAGATAAAGACAAGCACAGGCAACAAGTTCCATGTAGTTCTGACGTATTTGTATTGGACATGTATTGGACATGTATTGGTATTGGACATCTCCATTTTTAATGGAGAGCAGAAAGCATGCTGGGGGACGGTCAGTCTGATCTGATGTTTGCTGTCTGAGCACTTTTTGAGTCTATTCAACCCTTTTATTATGAGACTTTGTTCTACTGTTGGTCTCAGGCAGTCTGCTTGTCCAGATACCGTCCACCTCGGTCAGTAGGCAAAAAAACATGAACAAAGCAGTTAAATGATAAACAGCAGTGAAATACAAGGTATATGAAAACATGTCAGATTCCTCCTTCATAGTGAATTTACCACATGGGATTCTTTGGATGGGTTTTTATCTGTCTTTTCCGCTTATGCCTTGCAGCATTATATCATATAATATGACCAGTATGTTTAAGATACTAAGGAGCTGAACGTTACTATATATTGTGACAGTCCAGGGGGATTTGAGGCACAATAAAACAAGACACAGAGACAGGTTTCGTGTTATTTTATTAAGGCTTTAGGGAAAGGGGAGTGGCTGAAGGCCAACTTGAATATATCTAGTCTTTCCTAAGCACCGATGCAGCGATGCCTTCCTAGAAACAGAGAGGAAGAAAGAACATGTTGCTGGGCATCAACACTACACGGACCACATGCTGTTGGTATGTTTGTTATTGTGACTAGCAGTATGCTATCGCTCCAAACACAGACTAGGAAGAACAACAAGGTTTAGCCTAGAGGAGGATCACAGACTGACAGGAAATACAGTGCGATACGTTTCTTTATTGAATCTTTCTGTTGGCATACCATACATAATATAATATAAATATAAAAATATTAATATAAAGAATATAAGCAGCTTGTTATAGTACAAACAGCAGCACTCACTTGGCGGTTTGTCCTCCTTCTCACCAACTATATGGGATCTTCCTCCTGGGCTGTGAGGACTCGACTCCACCGAGCTGCCAAATGGCCAAGAGACCCGGTGACCTGCTATTTTGAGGCTGGTAATTGAGGTGATTGGGACCAGGTGTGTCCAGGTCCATTTCGCCGATTGGCTGCAGCACCTGGAGATGACAATACGTCCCTCCAACCACTCAATGTACAATATACACACTTTTAGAAATGTACTTTTTTTTTTGCTCATACAGCTACAGATATACAATCCAGGTAGTTCTCCGGCGTCTGGGCTGAACTACCAAGCTATACTGTGAGGAGCTGATTTGATTTTCCATGATTGACGACAGCCGCCACCACACCTACTGATCCCAGCAGGCATTTGATGGTGGCATGCAGCAGGCAGAACAAGCTCAACGTCAACCCACGCCATTTTCACAATATGATATTGTTGCACGGTAAAAAGTCAAATTAACAGCTTTGGAAACTGTTTGGAACTGATATCAACATCTACTCAGCGTCAAAATGTTTGCTAGGGGTGTGCTGAAGACTTTTGTACGGATATGATGTTTCTTCTGAGTCATCAAACAAGCTGTTGTGTCTGTAGTTTATTTCTCCTCCTCAAGAAGAGCTGTTATATAGATTGTTTGTCCTCTAATGTTTTTTTAATCAAAGGAGCTGTTCTATATGTAGTTTAATAGGTCACATGATTTTAATGCTTTTCTATCTCAATAATAAATAACTACCACTTCTGGTTTAAGCCACGCCCACTTCCATTTTTATACAAATACAGATAAAGATCATTTTGTGCGTTGAAGAAATACAACTACAAATATGATAACCTGCGCCGGCTGTACTCATCTTCAAGCCATCCTCCTTATCTTGCCTTCTCAGTTGCCATGACGACCCATCATCTTTGTTGTTTAATAGCAGTAGCCTAACAGGTCACAACACAAGTCCCATGTTTTCCTTCTCATGGCTAGAGCCTGACTCCTGACCCGTAAACGGAAAACACCGGAACCGGAACCATTCACAAGCAGCTGAAATAACATCGCTGTGGCACTTCAGGTAGAGTTAACCAAAATAACACTGTGATGATTTATTATTTTTTATCCATTTTGATCTAATAATGAAGAATCTGATTTTCAGGAAAAGTAAAACAAATTACGGGTTGCTATTACAGTTATACGCCATGTTTACACGTTTCCTTAAATGTTTACATTTTGAGGGTAGAATTGTCTGTTTTTGAAATATTGTCTAAGGAATTACAGGTAATAACTTCTCCAAAATGGTTGTGGAGTAGATATTGGACCAATCATCCAGAGTGTGTAGCTGGCACAGAGCGAACATTGAGAGGGAGCATGGTGCCGAAGTGCTCTGGATCAGACTCACTGAACATCTTGACAGCAAACAACTAGAGGACAGGAAATATGTGGATGAGGATGTAAGATATAGGCTCCTACAGCCTGAAGAGACTGGAGGCTCACAATATCCTGGAGGAGGTATTACCACGAAAAATACTTGATATTTGCAATGATGTGAGGGCATTTATCATGATGGTAGTGTATTATTGTGTTATTAAAGCTGTAAATAACCTCCATTTCTTAAAGGGTTGAATCGATGAGGTTCTATTGTTATGTGACGTGAATGCAAAGGGAGAATCTTCACTTTCACTGTCTCTCAAGATCATCATCAATGGTGTGATCAGTTCATCCTCTCCGTGCTTGTGATCAATAAAGCTGTAAGAGGAGGTTGGAAAATATGCTCCATCTTGAGCAACTGTGTGTTCCTCATGTCTTAACCAGGCCTTAACCTTTTTCTTCATCTGAGAGAAGGGAAAGAGCGACAAGTAGGCTAATAATAATAATAATAATAATAATAATAATATAATGTTTGTGCAATGAAATGTGCAAAAAAGTGAGAATGTGCAAAAAGTGAGAATGTGCAAAAAGTGAAATGTGCAAAAAATGAGAATGTGCAAAAAGTGAAATGTGCAAAAAGTGAAATGTGCAAAAAGTGAGAAGTGCAGTTGTAGTTCTAATATGAGTGTTTTTAGACATGAGTTGTGCAAACATCGATGCCATTGGCACTTCCTCTAACAGCAAGAGGTCCTAGTCGGTCTACAGGATAGCGCCATCTCATGGTGTAGTTAGTGTTAATTTAATTATTGGTGTATATTTTTACTTTATTTTAGTAGATAGTTTTAGTTCAAAGACGAAAAACAAAAAATCTACTTTTGAATCATTTTAGTTCAGTTTTGTCAAAAAGTCTTTTACTTAAAGTTTTTACTTTTACTTCAGTTTGCAGCCATGTGTTTTCCTCCTAGTTTTACTTTACTACAATAACCTTGACACACACGAACACACACACACACCGCGGAAAGGTGAACAGGTGAGAATGAGCTGGCACACCTGAAGCCGAACAGCGAGATGTTCTGCGATATGGAGGGGATGGAGGGAGTGATGGACGGGGTGTAAAGCTGCAGGTGTGACGGGCAGGCTGACCTCTTCAGCCGGAGTCGCCGCTGATGCCGGGGGAGGCTCGTCACCGGAGAAGGAATCTGCACCCCCGGGCTTCGGCACACCGTCAGGAGAACACACTGAGATAAGACCGGCAAATAAAGCTTTAAGGAAAACTCTCACCCTGGTAGATATCCTCAAGTTATGATTATTTTGTGATATAGTGTTGTAATGAGCTTTTTGGTGAACTCACTTTCCCTCTGGAAGGTTCTCGTACTGATGAATGTGGTCTAACAAAACCAAAAGACAATTCATCCAGAATACTGTAAGACCTCAAACCATCGTAAAACATCTCACATGGTATTTTTTTAGCCATCTTGTGTACTACAGAAAATACTCAGAGATGCATTTATGTGTGTGCTATATAGACACTATTTACTACGCTCTAGCAGTATTTCCATATATAGTTTTCTGACTGTGGTGGTAGGAAGTGCAATACTATGTCATGCAGGGAGGGGGTCTGAGGGCATCTTCTCCTGGGAAGAACATTTTTATTAAAAACAAAAGTTAAGTCAGAAAATTACTGCTAAAAAAAAAAAATTTGCAAATATTTTTTAGCATGGTGGGTAATGATCCTACCGCGGTGGGCCGCTACGGTGTAATACATATAGTGGAAATACTTGTGTTGCTAGTATGGTGTTCACCTGAACTCTACAACAACATACAGCACAGATCAAACAGACTGTGAGTGTCTGTAATGTAGAAGACAGGATGGACGGTGTACTGATCTTTACCTGGCAGATACAGGTACAGACAGCAGCATCCAAGCCTCTCCCTGATTCCTCCTCATGTCTTCGCCTGTTATAATTGTCTTCTCTGTCTGAGGAATTCATTGATCGCTGACTGAATTGATTTGAGTCGTTTTTGTATCGATGCAGCCCATTTCTTGTCATATAAACCGCAATATCAGTACATTTGAACTGAAGTCTGTCTCTATAAACTATATATAGCTGTACATACACCTACCCAATGTCTATATATTGAATATCGAGTTAAGCCTCTAGATTACATCTCCCTACTTGCATTCATCCATGAATGAGTGTCAGTATGTGTGTGTTCCCACGCAGCTTCAGGGGTTCATTGAACAAACAGGCTCGCCCTCCACTGTTGAGGAAGTTGTGTAAGTTTCTTCTCCGTGTTGCAGTCCCAGAAGCTCTCGGGCAGGCAGAAGCTGGTCAACACCACCGCAGCACTGTGCAGTTACCTTGGCTACAGCACAGTCGGTATCCTCAGCTATGCACTACTGGGAGAGAGAGAGAGAGAGAGAACAAAACATTTACAGGAAAAACAACCGAACCAAAGTTATTTATTGTATGCAGTTGTAATTGTGGTGCAGGATTTCGTGGTCAAACAGACGAACGTGTCACTGGCGATAAGGAGTTCATTTTGCTTGATTGCACTGATTTATTTAGTTTGATTAGTCTGATATTAGCTGTATAAAGATATACTTGTATATACTTGAAACTGGTCCTGATGCTGCAATTCCTAAATCAAGTCTTCCTTTGGTAAAAACATCAGAATGAGTTATGATGGCCTACTGACAGCGCTTTATCGTAAGTAGGAAACAGCTGACATATTGAGAGCTAATGGGCTGTACCGGTGTCCACATGCAGGTTTGAGGGATGTTGTCATCTTTATTGGACTTTCAGAGCAAGCTGAAAGATAATGCACATCAAAACTCTGCAGCAGGCAAACTTGATCTGATAAACAGCAACATGCGTGTAGGAGGTGGAGAAAGAAAACGGGCTTGTTTCTTCATCTCGCCTCGAACATGATGAGAGTAGCCGCATGCAGTTGTAGGAGGTGTCAAAACATGGAACACTTCTAATAACTCAGCAGACACGCTACTGAATGCGATATCAACACGGCTGAATATAGCAGGCTGTATCTTATTGAGGCCACACAGCCATTAGAACTGTTAGAGCATTAATAATAGACCAGGGATGTTTTGCACGTAGATTTTTGTTTGGATTTCATACGAGGGAGGGCCTAGAAAGCCTGCAGCACCTCACAGCAAATTGATTTGAATCAAATGTGTTAATTTTTCGTCAATAAATGGATACAAGCAGGTTAAGTACCCAGTATCCACTATGATACATTGCAAATTCCCAAACCAAAATGACATTTCCAAAGCTTTTTGAACACAGATCAGTAAGGATTTTCCATGTCTTTTCCTAGGTTTCCATACCTGTATGAACCCTGTGTATCAGAAATACAATTTTTAGTACCCAGCAGAACCTATTTTAACAACATCAGAGCATCTCCCTCTCCATTTCTCCCCCCTCCTTTGATTCCTTCCTCTCTAGGTTTCCTCGCTCCATTCTTCTCTCTTTCCATTCCTTCTAAAATCAGATCCATCTTGGAGAACCCATCCCACCCCCTCTATGATGAGATGAACGGGCTGAGAAGCTCCTTCAGCCACCGTCTCATCCAACCTAAGTGCACAAGGGAGCGCTTCAAGCAGTTTACAGTCTGCTGGAAAGCAAGTATCCATCCAGCTGTTTGGAGGTTTCTTGTGACTGAGCCGACCTCAGAAGTCCTCTTCATCTGATGAACCGGTGGTGCTTTCACCCGCCTGCAGCGACGGTTCATCCAGGTGGTTCTTCATGTCTATTCCTGGAATACAAGGGAGAGGGAAGTTATAGCCTTTTACAACATCGGAAACAAATAATCCCAAAAAGGTAATCACACCTTTTGACACCATGTTTGCTCAACATGACCGGATTGTTTTAGCGTGTTGTCTTCAGTCATTTGACAGATTGAGTGCACCCAAACTTAACCAAATCCCAACCTCTCAGCAATATTTGGACATGTTCAATGACAATAAACTGCAATGTGTGTGGGTCCAGCTTCCATGAAATGGTGAATGGTGAAGGATTCTGACTTTCAACATCCGTCTTGTTGGACCCACGCAGACACTTCCACGTTCGCAGATAACTCCTGTAGTGCTACAGCTAATGAAGACTCTTGAAAAATGTTTTACTGCATGGCTGAAGTGCCAGCACCTCACTGCAAGACTAAATAAATGATTTGCTCTCAACACTCTCCAGTACCACGTTCCAGAAAAGGACTTGGTGTGGTTGCTCTGGCACTATGTATTCATTTACTACATGCATACCTTCTACTTTTTCACATCTAAAATCTTGTATTTTTTATATTTGTTTTATATTTGCACACTGTCTATGTGACATGAGCACCTGTTTTATATATATATATATAAAGTAGCTTGTCCTGCAAATGATTTAATCTTTGTTACCACGTTTCCCCACAGGGCGGCCATTCCTGGCCTATAAAGGTTACTAGCACACGCATGTCGGACATGTGCAGTAACAAGGACCTATGAAAATCCTACACTCCCTTTGCGGCATCAGCACATGTAGATGCATAAAATCAAATGTACACATCTACAAACAATGTTATTTCTGTTCTGTCTCTTTCTCATACTTTTCAAGTTTAAATTTGGCTTTTTGCAATTAATGATACTACGGGCTGGAGAAAAAGCCAGACTGCTGGTGTTGACAGCAGCGAAACAGTGAAAATGTTCCATGAAAGACAAATAAAGAAAGATTTAAAATAAGCATGAAGTTTGACTGTCTTTTATATCTGGCAGATTCACCACGTTTGCACAAAAACAACTTGCAAATGATGCATCAGTGGCAGAGCTGGTATAAAAACATTACTGACTTGAAGTCTCCTTGGTAAAGAGAAAAGAAAATTACACATTTGAACAAATCTCTTTCCCATTTTCTGTTGAATAGGTCTGCGGCAACATGAAAACAAATCCATACAAATGAATCCATCTGCTCTGACAACTGCAATTACTGTCATTGTTGTCCGGCTTGAGATATCACCCTGCGTGGTGTAATCCAGCTCTGCCAATGCATTCTCATATATAGCCTCTGCTGCTTTTCTGCTAACTTGTTATTTTCTTTGAATGGGTGCATTTGATAGTTAGCAGTAGCTGTGTTGCCGCTAACCTCGCAAATTACAGGTCTGAACAAATGCCTTGCAGATACGCTTTGAGCTGCTGATGGCAGAAGTGGCGTTGCACTAGGTGCAAAGCCGATCCAGCAGCGCTGATTTCAGGTATCAAAGCGCATGAATCATACGCTGCGTAGTTATGTCGCGCTAATGGTGATGTCATGTGGCTAACTCTGAGACTAGGTGCAATTCTTTTCATTAAAACACCACAGCTGAAAACAGGAAATGATTGGGACTTTTTTTCCACGACAGCCTTCGCGTCCTTCAGCTCGTCTCCCCATAAAAAACACTTCCAGCAGAAGCACTTCATAAAACCACTCAGCAGGAGGAAGTCCTCCCCGTCGCCCTCGGGCAGCCCTCCGTTATAACCTCGACTTCAGCTCACAGCAGAATCGGCCTCTTTGATATTCTGCACCACAAATGAAACGTATTCTGTGTTTTGCTGGACTGGCCTGCCGTCGCCCTCTAGTTTGATTCGAGAGCGCCTCCGCCGCATCTCTATGCAGAGCACACTGATGAAGCAGCCACTTATCATTAAGTGGCCGGCGTTGTTATACATCAAGGTTTCATGTTATCAGCTCATGTATGCATTATTAATCCGGGCGAGGTGCTGCTGTCTTTATGCACGCCTATTAGCACGGGGAGATATGAATTACCACCCCCGTGTACAACTGAAGCTCACATGACAGCGTCGTCGGTCTACTGTGGAAACTTTTGCAAGGTGTCTTAACAGCCGTCGTGGAAATTTGTCAAAGAAGTCAATTGCCACTGAGAGTTTGAGCAGAGTGATCGTTTAATCATGTTGCAGCATGGAGAGAAACTAGCATCCAGCTAAAACAGCATTCAAGCATTTGCTAAGTTACAGAAGCCCCTTTAGGTTCCTCTGGTCTCAGTACCGAGGTCACTAGCATAGACGAAACACTGTTGGGAGACAAATTGGGAGACTGGGAACTTTACATGAATCAAATACAGCATGGCATACATGTACCGCAACTACTACTACTGTTAATACATATGTGTACTACTCATGTCGTGCAGTATATCAGCGTTTTCTTCCACACACGCCTTTCACTCACAAAACCTGGGAATATTATGGCATGCCAATTCGAGTCCATCCCTTTCAGGGGGCGATACACAGATCCTCGTACACGGAAATGGCCTTCAGGGTGTCGCTTCATGACATCATCAAAAGCAGACGTGTTTATATTCTGCATTCAAGATGGTGGACGACATTTTAAGCTTTCAGTTTTACCTGGCTCTCAGCCCTGAGCTTGACCAGGATCGTTTTGCAGGGTGAACTGAACCCAGGTTGACCCTTTTACACTGATGGTGCTTCCCAGGTCACCAGACCAGCGTGAAAGAGCTGTAAACGATTCAACCTACACTGAAAAGGTCAGCACTGAGCTGGGAGCATGATGGTTTCTGATGTCCATCATGCTTTGCTAAAGCTACAGGGGGTGGATCCCACAGCTTTTTCACTACTCCTCCTTTCCTGTCCTCCTTTACTACCACTGCTCTCCTACCAGGAAGTAACTTGGAAGATTTAGGACTGTTTATTTGCTCATCCATCATCAAAAAAAATGGAGGTCTGCTTTTGATGAATTGGCCCAATCATAACTGACGTAGCCCAAACCCTCAATACGCCTCATAGACACCCAAAGTTTCAATGGCAGATTCATATTAAGCTTCATTTGATAACTCATGGATGAACCTTTTTCCTTGGATGAATTATGTTAGTGGCTCAATTCCAACAATGTGGTTTTGTCCAAATTTCTCTTGTTTTTGTGAGATATTGGAGTTAAAGTAGGCCCATCATGCGTATCATAGTCCCTCATGCCTATAGGAAAGGCCAATTCCCCTGCTTCATTTTCTTCAAGTTTCGTCAATGATGTCATATTCTGGGCGTGGCCACGGTGACTTCCTGGGTTGGGGATACACTTGTGGACACCTCCAGTGAAGGAGACTTTAGGAGTGGCTTCTCTCGTCTCGTAGCAACACGGGCGGCGCTAGCGTCGCAGAGGAAAGGGGGAGGCGGAGGACACCGAAACCAAAACTCAAGCTACTTGTTCGTCTCTGTGACTTTGGTTTACAAGCCAGTGTAATCTGTCAGTGTAAACCCAAATGAACAAAGTAAACTTTTACATGAATGTCAGTGTACCGCCTAGCTTCACTGTCTCACATGACAACTGCTGAGCAACACCACAACGGTAGCCTAAGCAGGGTTTCAACCCCGGCCACATCAATAGCCTCCCTCCCCCTCAGCAGCAAGCGACAGATGATATGCACCATTAGAGGCAGAAGGCAGAAAGAAGGGGAAAGGA
>CABFOQ010024815.1:0-12448 GCA_900660455.1 Gephyroberyx darwinii
CCGATTACAATGCATGGCTGCAGTAAATAAGCTTCGGGGACAATCACTGTGGGCAAGGAAACAGGAGAGCTTTACATGGTATGCTGTAGGAAGCGTGAAGAGACTCGGTAGGAAGTTCAAATAAAGAACCAGCTGCCTTTGATTCTTAATGTATTTAGACTCTCTCTTGCTTGCTGTGTTTCTCTGTGTGAGCCCTATATAGTATATCTAGCTAGAGAGAGAGAGAGGGTGTGAGACAGAATACCTGCAGCATAAACACAAATCAATAATGTTAAAGTAATCCAATCCTACCGTGAAACCCATGGGCTCAGCTCCTTCCCTGCTATACTCTATACTAAAAATGCTTTGGTGGAAACAGTTTCTGTCGCTGAGCAGAGAGAGGATTAATCCAGCCCAGCACACTGGGTTAATCCAAATCCCAATCCTGGGCAAACCTGTAAAATAAACCTATTAAATAGCACTGCGGGGTTAAATACCCTCGGCTCTGTAACCTGCTACAGATTAAATACAAAGTGAGGCAGCACAACTCTGTCATCCATGTACACACACACACACACAGATTCACAGGGTCATTCATAAAACACAACATAGTTGAGCTTGAAAACATTTTAAAAGCACAAAACAAACAAACGTGACAGATAATCTATTTGCAGCCAATAATGTCTGCGTGAAGAAACTCAACCGCTGCTCGTTTCAAATACACCTTGTTGCATAAACTCCCAGGCTGCAGCACAAAACTACTCGCTACAGTTAAATAGCAAGTTAACGGGAAAATCCCCCTTAAAACACTTTAACACGGTTAGAAAACGTAGACGATGTGATCTAAAACATCAATGGTGACCGTCAGGTTTTGGTGTCAGCCAATCAGAATCAAAGAGCGAGGGCTTCTTTCTACGATCAACAATCATACAGGAGAAATCCATCAGTGGAGAGGAGAGAGACCAATTTCTCCACCGACAGTAGATAGACCAGAATGCAAGGCAGTAGCCAACATAGACCAGAATGCAATGCAGTAGCCAGGATAGACCAGAATGCAATGCAGCCACAAGACAAGTTGAGTTTTGAGTAAGGGAGGTGACTGTCGCTGTCTTGCCATTGCTCTCGTTGTCATCGCTCTCTCCACCAGCAGGTAAACCTCAGCTGAATACGACAGGTCCAGGCAGGTTCTCTGGATGCTGGTGGTCTTCCTGAGCTCCAGTGGCGCAATCGGTCAGCGCGCGGTACTTATAAGACAGTTACTGGTGGAGCCATGCCAAGGTTGTGAGTTCGAGCCTCACCTGGAGCAGAGAGGTTTTACCGTGGTGGAGACAAAAGGTCTGAGGGCCGAGAGTCTGCAGGTTCAAATACCAAATCAATCAATAGTCCCTCCTCAACTTCCCCTGGGTCAGTTCTACCACTGTGGAGAAAATATAGTCCACTGAGCAACACAATAATAACTCTAGGCTGTGACTGACACTGATTACAAGACTGTATTAACGTAAGCCAAGTTACCATGACAACAGCACTGCATCAATATGAACTTTCCATTTAAAGAAATGTTACATCACATTACATTACATTACATTACATTAGATTACAGTCATTTAGCAGACGCTTTTATCCAAAGCGACTTACAATAAGTGCATTCAACATAGGTAGAGAACTACTAGTCACCAGAAATCGTTAGTGCATTTCCTTCCTCAACATCATCTAAGAGCAGAACCAGTGCTGAGGTAAAAGAGCAATAAGTTAGCTAGCTACTTTTCATTGAAACAGATGAGACAAAGAAGTGAAGCAAATAAACAAGAGCTAAGAGGAAGAGTCAGGGTGTTATTGTTATTTTACAGGCCTGTCATGCTCTTTTCATGGAAGGTACCAGTTACTGTCGATACATATCTTCAATACAACCAGACTCTATATAAGTCATACTCTCATGACTTGATCAATGAAGGGATTTCAGTGTATCACTGAATACTTACAGTAAAGTATGCTTATGATATGCTTAAAGTATAAATTGCAATAATATGTATGCATAGTATAGTATAGTCACAGCCGGTGGAAAACTACTGAGCTGTTCATTACCTCTTGACCTGGCTGAAAGTTTGACCTAGGAGATGAGCAGGTCTTGGGGTCAAGGAAGGTCAAGTCTTAAAGAGTTGGAGCAGAACGTTTCTATTAAGATGGAAACAACCCCTTCACGGCCGGGGGATTGTGTAAATGGCCTTGCATGTCTTATGTCTTCACTTATTAGCCTTTTACTGTGTGTGTGTGTAGAGGTGGTCAGACACATGTATAAATGTATCTGAGGAACGGAAGTCCTCAGCTCATTCTGCACACATGCAGGTGTGTGTGGTTTCAGCTCTGCTTGCAAGCATTAAAGGCCTGAGAGACGTCTCTGACAAATATTGTGTTATAGCGTTATTGAGCTGTTCTCACCAACTAGACAAAGTGCAATTGACTTAAATTGCCACGACAAAGGCATCTGAAATATTGAATCTCCAGTGGTACAATAGTGTGCATTAGTGTGTGGTATTTGTAAGTAAAAACTTAAGTCACTATTCACGGTTAGCTACTTTTCTTGACTGGAAAAACTATCACTGTCGCTCCGTTTACAGGTATAAAGCACAGAGATCCCCCTTCTCTGTTGAAAGGCATTCTGGGAAACTTAGAAAATCAGCAACTGAAGTAGAAGTAGACAAGGCAGGTTGAGGGAAAGTGGGTAAATTACAACACTTCATCACAAAAAACAGCAAGAACGTAATATCCTCCAAACCCTACCTGTGAAACGTGTTGGCCTTGTTGTAGGCACTTTGGTTCTGCAATATCTCTGCACTCCTTCATGTACAGACATGTTAGTTACCAGAGGAAAACTGACACTGTGATCTCAGACAAGGCATCGCAACAGCTCCAACACATCATACTTATGAGACATTGATGAAAGTGATGCTAAGTAATGCTGCTTTTGTTAGATTTTGAACATCGTGCTCTTCAGTGAGGCAGCTGGAGCAGGAACCTGGAGCTCCAGTGGCGTAATCGGTCAGCGCGCGGTACTTATAAGACAGTTACGAGTAGAGCCATGCTGAGGATGTGAGTTCGAGCCTCACCTGGAGCAGAGAAGTTGGTGGAGACAAATCGTCTAAAGAGCAACACAATGAGGCCAGGGGTCTCAAACTACGTGCCATGGAGGGCCAAGGGCAGTGCTGTCCAATCATGTGTCATGGAGGGCCGAGAGTATGCCGGTTTTCACTCCTACCAAAGACTACAGCAGGTGATCTCACTGATTACTCCTCTCTGGTTGAAGGTGTATTAATCAGTGAGATCATCTGCTGTAGTCTTTGGTTGGAGTGAAAACCGGCATACTCTCGGCCCTTCATGGCACATGGTTGGACACCACTGGCCAAGAGTCTGCAGGTTTAAATACCAAATCCAAGGCCCTGATTCATTAATCAATCCCTCCTCAACTTCCCCTGGGGACTTGGTGCGTTGTGCACAGGCAATTGAGAACGATCACAATGCATTCTGGGCAAGACGTGATCCTGAAGTACACATCATCGTTGACCCGATCCCTCGGCCCCTGAGAAAGTTCCCTTGAGTTGTCAGAGTAATGGAACGGCACCAGGGATTCCCCCGAAGGGAAGTGGCGAGGCGAGGTCAACAAGGACGGGTTCAAATGAGTAATGTGACCTTTGTGGAGAAAGGTCTTTCCAACTTGTCTGGGAGAGAATAGGACTTATCATGAAAGTAAGCACAGGGAAGCATCCTCACAGCTTGAGATGGGTGTGCTTGATGTCACACGCGATCAATTAGGACACAAAGCTGATCGTTTCCCCTTCTATGTCATCCGGCTCTGTACTGTACACCGTTGGTCCGTTCGGAAGTGATGCAACTTTTTCGCAGTAAGTCTTGGGGCTTCCCATTCTTTCTCGTTGGCCAAGTCAGCATCCGATGCATCCTCGGTTGGCAAGTAAACTTGCCTATCCCTGCTCTAGTTTGAGTGGGTGTGAATGAGCATCTTGGCAAGACAACCAAGCTGTCACACACTGATTGTCTCATCCTCTAGAGCATGCTCAATGACACTAACATCCTTCCTCCCCGCTGCACCGACGACCTCCAGTGACGTCGCGCTATTGTTCCACCATCATCTGTCCTCTGAGGCCAGTCAAAAGACTTGCAGAACTCAGGTCTAGTTAACTTTATTTACACTGAACTCGACCTTTTGATGAGTTAGGCGTAACTAGCTGCTGCATGCCGATTGGGTTAGTGTGTGAAAGAATCAGATGTGGCGTTCAAGGGTTTCCGCACGCAAAAGGATGCTTAGTGTCATAAACTGTAAAGAAATAATGACTTTCCCTAAAGGGCCTTGGAGTAGTGATGTCATACATTTTTCACATGGGTGGCCCACGTGGCCCCAGAGGGAACCAAACCCCGAAACCTGACAGTGTTGGTGCCACACTCTACGCAATGAGCCATTCAGGTTGTATTGGGGGGAACAGGGGTACTGGCCACCGAGGGTCCCAAGCTGAGGGAAGGCCCCTAAAGTGTCTGGACTAAATGCCTTTGGTGGTCCTCAAGTGTATAACAATAATAATATTTTATGCTCCCTGACTGTATATAGAGTCGCCTCCTGTGCTCAGGCCCCATAATTCCTAGCTACGCCCCTGTTCAGGACCAGCACCGTTTCAACTGAGAGGAACACCAGAAAGGTCAGTGGATTTTGGGCTGTCAAACCATCAGTTGAAAGGCGTAAATATTATTACCGATACTATTTCCTTGCATGATTTTGACGTCCTTAAAACATTGGGTTGCACAGAAATTGGGTCTAGGAAAAGTCATAAAGAGACACTATTTTAGTTTCCTGTGGAGGAAATTTAACTCTCACTGAAGTGTCCATAACATCACTTTAGTGCCACCTACTGGAGAATACATGAAGGTTTTCCTATATTTATATATTTAACAGCAAAACTATTTTGTCATTGAAGGTAGACTAGAATAGAATAGAATAGAATAGAATAGAATAAAACCAAGTACCAGTAAATGGCATTTTCCTCTTGCCTTATTTCCCTGCTGTTGTATTACTTACGTACAGTAGGAGTCCGTGGCCTATCTCATTGTAAGAAAAAGCATGACTGTGTATTTTTGTTCAGGAGACAAAACCCACACCCCTCTCTCAATAGTTTAATAGTACTCAATAGTAGCACCTCAACCTCCCTGACTGTCAGTCTCAAATGCCTTAATACCAGATACATAAGGAATTATACCTTTATATACCTTTATAATGCATTATAGTGCAACCCTTTTTCAAAATAATTTTCACTACAGGCATTGTAAGGATTGTAGTAGAATCTGGTGCAGGCTGGTCCCACGGCAGGCCTCCAGCTTATGGAGCTGCTGATAGGAGCCTATCTACAACAAGCCTGGTCCACACAGAACACCACCCCTCCTCTCTCTCCCATCAAGCCCCAGTAATCTTTCTACCAAACTGGTTCACATGGGGGTTTGGAAAAGTATTTTCCCCCAAACTTTGACTATACACACCATATCTAAGGCACACATATCTAATAAAAGTACAGTGAAATTTACTAATATATAATTCATCATTGTCAGGGCGTATTTCTTTCTGAAATTTCAAAATCTAATAAATAAGTGATCAAAATCTACATGCAATCTTTATTTGTAAAATCTATAATTTTGAATATATTGATTTACTGATGAAAACCCACGTGCAATTATTCCATTTTTATCATATAATCTTGCTTGATACCTGAAAACAGACAAAACAACAGGTCTTCTGGTAGTGGCAACAGTGGTTTGGTTGCAAGTTTGGTTGCAAGTTGGCAACATATTCTCCTTACTTTTTTGGCTAAGCCCTAAATAACCCAAGACGTGGTGGCACCCAAGGGAGAGTGCGTTATGTTATGGTGACGTCAACATTAGAAATACCCGAGTGTGACGCAGGAGATAGATAGCCCAGTGGTCCGGGTTGGGAGCCCCCACCCTGGCCTGGCTGGTACCCGATAACACTGAAGAGGAAAACAAGCCGCAGGAAGACGCACGGCTGCCGAGACTATTTACTCTCCTATTCTTTAGATAGAAGGAAAACTTAAACAATCGATTTTACACCTCGTTTTTCTATATTTTGTCGTTAACAAAATAGTCCCAAAATGATTGATTGACAGATTTTACGCACCTCTTTGCAGTACACTTTCTGGATATTCAGCAACAGCAGGATAACCTCGCACAAAGGCCACGATGCTCTCCAATTGGGAGAAAGAGCTGATTGCAGAAATATGGGAAAGCCTCACTCCTGTGGCAGAAAAGATTGGGTCAGATGCTCTTCATAGGTACGTTGTTATTCGCCAACAAATCAATTTGTTTTGGTAGATACAGTCATTTATTTATTTTGTTGAAGTGATTCACAGTCTAACGAGGAAAACATACGCCTACTATAGTTGGCAGCTTGGGATCTTATTTATGTTTCTTATATATATACTGGCATGGGATCGTACTGACTGATCCAAAACATAGACTGCGACTGAATCGGATTACACTGATGCACGTTTCATTAATCAAAGTGTCAATTGTAGTTTTCTATGTGCTGCCACTGGTCCAAGATCAGTGGAGCGAAAGGTTCAAAAGAGTTTACCCAAATATTGCGAGGATGACACCGGCAGGAAAGAGCGACAGCAGACGCTGACTTCGATAACAAAAGTGATCCGAATACTTTTCACATTTTAACCACGGAGAAGAATCGGCATTTAGAGGATACTAACAACGTCCTAATGATTGAATTAAATCCTCTTAGGATGTTCACGACTCGCCCCGGTAGCAAGACGTACTTCTCCCACCTGGACATCAGCCCGCGGTCGCCCCACCTGCGGTCCCACGGGAAGAAGATCGTGCTGGCCATAGCCGAGGGAGCCAAGGACATCAGCCAGCTGACCGTCACTCTGGCCCCGCTGCAAACCCTCCACGCCTACCAGCTCCGGATAGACCCGACCAACTTTAAGGTGTCTGTCTCAAAGTTGAGCACCAGTTCTGCTAATTCATCTTATAGTGTGGTATGGGGGTGGGTGGGGGTCTTAAGGTTTACATTGAAGTGAGTGGTTTTATCATATCGTTACAGTGCGTAAAATGCATCATATACTGGAAAAAGCATCGTCTTCATCGTCCTTTTTATTGATCCTTAATCGATACTCTGTCATTAATCAACCTACCTTTACCTTCCCTGCAGAATCTTTCACACTGTATGCTCGTCTCCCTGGCCTGTTACATGGGCGACAACTTCACGGAGGTCGCGCATGCAGCCATGGATAAATACCTGTCAGCTTTCGCCGCCGTGCTCGCCGAGAAATTCAGATGAGACTCAGCCACGTGGCTATAGGGATGTATGAACCTTCTCATGTTATATGACACTAATAATATACACCGATCAGCAACGGTGGACAGGGGTCAGCATGGGCACTCTGACCGGTCTGCGGCTGCGCAGCCCCATACGCAGCAAGCTGTGCTGCACAGTGTGTCCTGACACCTGACATCATAGCCAGCAGTAACTTTTTCATTAATTTGTGCTGCAGTAGCTCTTCTGTGGGATCGGACCAGACAGGCTAGCCTTCGCTCCCCACGTTCATCAGTGGGCCTGGGACGCCCATGACCCTGTCGCCGGTTCACCGGTTGTCCTTCCTTGGACCACTTTTGGTAGGTACTAACCACTGCATACCAGGAACACCCCACAAGACCTGCCGTTGTGGAGAAGCTCTGACCCAGTCGTCTAGTCATCACAGTTTGGCCCTTGTCAAAGTGGCTCAGATCCTTACGCTCGCCCATTTTTCCTGCTTCCAACACATCAATGTTATTCACTTCACCTGTCAGAGGTTTTAATGTTGTGGCTGATCGGTGTATATAAGTGTAGTCAGTGTTGTGCTGGGATGATTTGTAATAAAAGTTTACAACAATTTCCCCCTTTTGGTGCGTTTTATTACCAGCGAAGGTTTACAACAGCGCCACCGCCTGGGCCAGTATTTGGGTTTGACTTCCATTTTTATTGCACAAATAAACTGCAAACACACGTTAGGATCAAAACAATACACAAAAAAGAAAAAGAAAATGAAGCAAAAAACTTGAAAATACATTTTTATATGGATAGAAGCTTATTTTTTATGGGTTTAAGAAACTCAGAGTAGTTGGAGATATGGAGTGGAATTGAGAAATTCTGGATAAAAAAAACAAACTTTAAGATGAAAACATTTGCTGTTGAGGACAATTTATAACATCTACAACCAAAATAAATAATAACATCTTTCTCTTCCATGTACAATTGTTATTTAAAAATCTAAAAGTGTTTAAATGGATATACATATTTTCCCTGTTTTGTTTGAGATGCAAAACAAGATCATCATGCCAATTATTGTCTATACTATACGTTATATGTTATATGTTATACTATATGTTATTTTTCTTTCATTATAGAAACAATTTAGTGCATTTGTGACTTTTAAAGTATGAATTTACTGAAATCCCAAGGTGGAGCTGTCTGTGGTGCTGAAATGATACGGTGAAACACACGTGCAGCCCACTAAACCAATGATCTGATTTGTGCCTTCTTCCTGTAGGAAACTCTAAATGTAACACCACATCCCTCACTAAATAAGACGATGGTGTCAAAGCCAAATTTGTAAACTTACTTAAAGAACCAGTTTAGTACATTTGTGTACATTTGTGTACATTTGTGTACTTTATTTAAAGGCCTAAGCAGGGGTACTTCAACCTGTTTTTTTAACATGTAATGCTGCTAAATATTTTATATTGTGACAAATTGTTTATTTCCACGTACACATTACATCTTCTAATTTATTTCTTTATTCTTTATTTTCTTTTATGAAGTCTTCTGTTCAATTATAAACGAAATTTGTTTGAATTGTACCTATTCAGAAGTATCTAATAAAATGCTTCTGCAGACAAAACATTTGATTTATACCGTGTAGCCAACTTTAAAAGTTATTTATTCACAATAAACTGATTTTAGGAAAGAAAAACGAAGCTTTAATTTTTGATAGATTTTTGACCCTGCATAACAAATTCCGCTTTCAAGAAACTACAAAAAGGTCTTTTATAAAGTATTTTTGATAAAGATTTGATAGTTAGAATTATTACTCATCTGTTATCATGTTTCTATACTTCATTCTGTTGCTTTGAAATGTGTTGGTCACTTTCACTAGAGTCACAACTGATTTGTTGGAAAGGTGGCATCCTATGACGGTGCCACGTTCAAAGTCACTGAGCTCGTGAGTACGCCCATTCTACTGCCGGTTTTTGTCTATGGAGATTGCATGGCTGTGTGCTTGATTTCTACACCTCAGCAATGGGTGTGGCTGCAAACATTAATCAGAAGCGGTGTCCACGTACTTCCGTCCGTGTAGTGTATCTACCAGGACTTCAATCTGCAGGTTATACTGTGTGAAGACGGCAGTTCCGGTTCTAGATATCCTTTTCCAGGTGAGTCTCCCTTGAAAATTAACCAAAACGTGTGGCTGCTCCAGGTGAGGCTCGAACTCACAACCTCGGCATTACTCCGCAGGTTACTGTCTTATAAGTACCGCGCGCTAACCGATTGCGCCACTGGAGCACACATGCAAACCAATTTACACACCACACAACCGCACAATTGGAGCGATACGGTGGAAAATAAACCCTATGTTAGACTGATTGCAATTTGCCCAACTCCATCTCGGCAGGTTGCTCACCTCTCCCACCGGGCAGACCCGAGCCCGAGCTGCACCCCGGTGAAGAACCATGAAGGGGATCTCGCCTTCAAGCTGAGGGCGGACCCGTCAAACTACAAGGTGAGACAGGCGTCAAGACCTCGACACAGGTAGACTGTGTACTGAGACTCCCCGTGGTGATTACATTCAGAGGGCCAGTTAAAGACTCGCCCTTATAGAAACACACAAACTAACGGGCTTTTACGCACCGTTGCTTTGCGCACGGTAAACTGTATAACAAGTGAAACCATCTCAACTCACGTGCAGGCCTTTTCGTTTTTAAGAAAAATCACATTTTTAAAACTCAGTGCCAGACTCTTTGAGTAAGGTGGATTTTCCCCCACATGTTTGGTAGTGAGACGGTTCCCGTCCACGACATTGTTCTGGTGGTTTCCAACTTGTTCGACTGAAACTCTTGGCGAGAAATTAATAAATAAATTGCATAAAACACGAAACCGATCAGGTGTGTTTCATTTACCAGACCTCTGTAGTGTTTTATCACTTTATACTCTATACTATATACTGTTTTACCGCCGCTCTTTATGGTCTTTATCAGTGTTGGGCTGATAAATGTATTACTTTTACTCGTTTAAAAAGTAATTATATTACTTCTTAGTCTATGGGAGTAAGTAAATAAGTAATTCGTTATACTAGTCGTTACTTTTCCGTTACGCCCCCCAATGAAAAAAATGGAGATTGTTTCCTTAGCTTTTGGTACCATAGTTTACAACTGACAACAATATTTTTGACGTATTCTTGACAAAATCAAAGTAATGGGATTACCTCCAGCCGCTGAATCCATCTTTACTCCAATACATAAATAAATAATAAATCCAGGATGGAGATCGTTTTATTAAACTTAAATGTGATAACAAAAGTTGTAACGATTCATTTCTGATTAGTAACAGTAATATTATTGTTGATTTATTATTATGATTGACTCGCTACCGAGTTACCGACCATCACTGGTCTTTATAGGCAGGGAAACAAATGAAATCACCCATGTTTTGTCTTTATCTCTTTATTTCTTACTGAAACGTGATCCCACCACAGACCGACAGAGACATCAGAGAATTAAGAAAACTATAAACAACAGATTGATCACAGGGCGTCATGGCCAGACATAGACACGAATCTACTGACATCTGCTGGTGCCTTGAGCTTCAGACACACAACGTTTGATTGTCTTTGGTGTAAAGGTGGAGCTATGTATCACACAAAAGAGTGGTTGGTGTTATTTCAAAATGACCCGTATCTTCTCATCTCCGAGAATGAGCCTGGAAAGAGAAGAGAGACATTTTGAATTTTTTTTTTTGAGGATGAGACAATAATGATTAAACAGAAATCCACTCCTGCCTTCTCTCACCTGAGCAGTGCAGCAGCCACCAGCCCTCCTCCTATTGGTCCCACCCAGTATACCCAGTGGTAGGTCCAGTAGTTGGTCATCACAGCTGGGCCAAAAGCCCTGGCGGGGTTGAGGCATGTCCCTGATACATCACCCCTGGACCAGAACACAGTAGGATTAGAGACGGACAGACGCTTCGACTGGAGCTGAACACGTCACTTCTAATCTGTTAGCTACTCTGGAGGCTGGAACATCTGGGATTATTACTATAAGGTATAGGGATAGTGGGGAAGATAAATGGGGGGGGTCTTTTCATTTTGATCAAATTTAGAATAAAGATGATGTGACATGCAGGGTTCCCACGGGCTTTGAAAATGCAAAAATCCACACAAACTGGATTTGAGAAAAATAAAATAAGACCTTGAAATTTTTTGGGAAATGAATGGATGTCCTTTTATAGCACTTGATTTTTTTTTGTTAAATTTAGCGCCCAGACCCATCAAATTGCCTAAGCTCTCTGGCCCTCTTTCCTTCCTAGCATCGACTCTTCACATCCTGAAGGAAAACCGTTGATGGATCATTGATATTGCAGCAGTGTTAAATTAAATTATTTCACCAGGACTTCTTGACTTGGCAAAAAAAGTGAGACCTGACAATTTTGAACCCTTGAATTTCACAACAAAAGACATTGAAAGTCCTTCAACATCATTTTCAAGAGAGTTTGGGAACCCTGGAGGCATCTTAACACACATATAACATAACACAACAGTAACTCAGTTCTCACCCAGCCAGGATGTTGATGATGACGGTGCAGCCCACCAGGAAAGGAGCCAGGGGGGTTTTAGTCTTGCTGTTGACCGCCACCAGCAGCACCACCATGGTGACCAAGCAGGTCATGGCAACCTCGCCAAAGATGGCACCCGGCAGCTGGTTTTCTGACTTGAGGATATCAAACGCTGCCCCTGTGGCATTGGCGTAGCGGTCTGGAGGCGTCATGATCTGTGAAAGGTTGGAGCAACTTCAAAGTTAGTAGGGAAAAAAGCCCAAACGTGCATCCTTTCATCCCCATTCCTTTTAATGGGATTTAAACTGACCTTTGCCATTCCAGCTCCTAGCACTCCTCCAATCAGCTGACTGACGAGGTAGGGTCCCACCATCATCAGCTCCATGCCTCCGCACAGGTAGATGGCAATGGTGAAGGGGGGATTGAAATGGGAGCCACTGGAAATAGTGAGAAACAACAGAGAGAAGGTTGAGGGCGACTGGGAGGCAGAGGCAATGCAACCTGCAAGACGTCCGTTTGACTCAACACACATTTTATCAAACGGCTGTGGAGTTAATGGTAGCTAAGAAGATAAGATAAGAC
>CABFOQ010024820.1:0-13069 GCA_900660455.1 Gephyroberyx darwinii
AAGGAAATTGCACTGGGGTTGGAAGGGAAGGAAGATGGGGGGGGGGCAGGCTGTTGCACATGTCTGTTGCCATGGGGATTCTGGTGCAGTGACTATGCAGTAATGCGGCCTCGGGAATGGAGGATTTGTTTTCGCGAGGGAGGCTTCGGCAAAAAATGGAGTGGGCATGAGCTGGAGCTTCAGTCACCAATTATGTGGAGAGGGCATTTATTGTAGAAAGGGAGTTAGCCGGGCTTTTGCTGAGACTGGGAGCAAGGTGCCGCCTCAGAGACCTTTGATGTTTTCATACTACCTCACCGTCCAGATTGAATTAAGGTTCTGCTACCACACAAACGGTTAGGAGAAAAATCCATTTCAATAAGGGGAAGACAATGGAGAGCTAATGGAGGCTTCATAATTGCATGTTCCCAAGATAAACGTGTTAATCAAATACAAAGCTAGCATTGAAAACAGTAATTTACTGTAGGAGAGGAGACTGCTTTGAATATTGCTGATATAATTGCTAGCGTAGATGAATTCATTTTAATTCATTTTAATGGATAATAAATAAACTCTGTCCTTAATTTCCATATCATGAACACCAACAACCTGGTCGTTATAGTTTATGTATATATAGCTTTGGTTACGGCTGTGAGCCTTTATGCTACATGGTATATGGTCTGATTATTGCTAGTTTTGTGAACCAAATATACAGAAATATCCTCAGCATACAACACCAAGTCCATTACTACTTGAGTACATTGAAGACAGGAATAAAAAACATTTCACACACAAGTAACGTTTTTAAACTTTGCCTTTCTATTCAGCATGCACCGTCATAGACTCACACACACATTCACAAAACTGTGTATTTACTGCAATGGACTACAATGGACCCAGGGCAACTTGTATCTGTTCAGCTTACAGTTAGGCAGCTTATATCTTCTTCCTGATATCATCCGCTGCTCTGTAAAGAGAACATGAGTTGGGTAAAAAAAAAAAGATTTTCCTTGCCTGCCTACAATTTTCCTGCTCTATTGATGAGCTGTTGGATTTGGGCTTTAAGCTTGACAGTCAACCAGGGGCCAATTTCTTTTCAGAATTTATAAAAATCAACAGGCGGTGAGAATGTGCGTACCTTTCTTTCACCAATGCTTCTGACATTTCTCCTAAACTAAAATAATGATGGCCCTTTATATGCAAACCAGGCTAAATGGGGGTGTTGGAAGCCATTTATAGTAAATTGTGGGCATAGGTCTTCAGGATGATTGACATTTATCAGGAAAAACATGTATGAACAGGCGTACGCAAGGTTTTATAAATCTGATGAAAAAGAACTGCATATGCATGTTTCCTGTTTTTTTGCAGAGATTTATTTAGAGATTACGACACATAAATATACATAAAGTTTTATACATTGTTATAGTTTTACACAAGTTTTATACCCAGGTGGTTATGCTGAAACAGAGTGAATTAAAAGGCTTTGACGCCTTATAGAAGAGCAGCTCCTATCTACTCCATAGACTCTGCAGTTGCTGGTTACAATGTGGAAGCACACATGCTCAACTTGACTGGCCCAGCTAAGGATTTGATATATCATTTATTAGTAGTTAGTACACAATGTAGGAAAATAACTAATCATCAATTAGTTGTTAGTTAACCGTGAAATGATGATTAATAAATAGTAAATAACAATCTATTCACTGTTTATTAGTGATCATTATTATAAAGAGTTATCCAGGTTTGCCTTGCTTTGTAAATACCTTTTGCTACTGGTTATGAAACACATAAATGCAGTGAGCATCCCTCCTAAGGAGGAGCATGCAGGCAAAGTAACAGCACTTTTCTGTGTGCAGAGGGACACAGAACGGTATTATGGCTGGATGGGATTGCAGTAGTGTAATAAAATTGTGGTTATGGGTTAGGGTGGAAGTAATGACGAAGTGTTGACATCAGTAGTGATAAAGGGCTGTGTTGTGAGTATTATCTAGCAATAGTTCCTTTCTCGTAATGCATTTAAACACGATAACAAATGTAAGCATAATGCATAATACATTTTTATGTCAGGGTGATGACACTATGGTGCAGAAGACTTTCAAACAGAATGCCACAAGACAAATTTCAGAGAAATCTGACTTTAAACTAACATCTTATCTCATCGTATTCTATTCAATATCATCTGCTACTAATACGCCACAGCAGTCACTTTATATTGTAAATATGTTGTGATTAGCAGAATAATCAATGACGTGCTGTCATATCACTTTGTTGTCTCAAAAAAGATTGTAAGGACACAGGGTAAACACAGTGACTGTAATCATGATGATGTCACTCTTTGTCATTACAAAGCAGCAGTTACACCAAGGTTAGACTTTTTAGACCGTTTTAATCTGCCTTTCGAGAACTGATATCTGATATCTGATGTTGAGACTAAATTGCTGTGCATTCACATGTGGCCAGAAAACCTTCACTAGGTTTCTTCTGTAGTCGCAGAAGAGATTTCTTTCTTCTCTTCCTCCTCACCACACAGTTGTCATACATCCATTGTGCCTGGACTGCATCCAGATGAGGGCATATTCCTATCCCAAAGCAAATCCTGGAGGATCTAATAACAATGTGAGCTAAATAACATAACATTTGCCATTTGATGGACTCTTCGAAGCACCTTATAGTACACCATGAGTGCAAATTGCAATTTTTGCGCATGAATACCTGACATCTGACACACATGACACCTCCTCCCATAATAAGATGACAAAAGTGACATGTAATTGTCAAGTGTAACCAGCGTTTAGATACCATGTGTCTATAGCAGACCCACAGGAACTGTCTTGAACGTATTCATGTATGGGTATAACCTAGAAATTGAGAATAAAGGAACCATTAGCTACAATATGCTTAGTCTTGTATGAAATCATAAGCACAGTATCGCAATACTCCTCCCATGTGCAAACCTGGCTGGATGAAATTCTCCCATGCACTCTTAGGGTGGCACAAGCTATTAGGTTTACATTTTCTGATATGACAGTTGTGGCTGAAGATTGCATAGAGGGATTTCGAGTGCATATTACTCTCTGAGTATCTTGCAGAGCAGAGGATGAGAGGAAAGAAGGAATCCAGACATAGAGAGAGTTGTGCTAGCATGCTGAGACGGATACATGCCAGCTCTGCAGACCAAAGTGTAGCTTTTTGATGTGAGAAGTCACCAAGGAGTCACTGAATGTTTCTGCAATGAAGCCAATTAAAACTTCTCATCCTCTGTATCAAAGTCCCGTTTTCACACCATGCTAATAAAATAATCAAAACAAACTCTCTTCATATCGAGTAAGATTGTGCAGCTGAGCAGAAGTACAAGTTTCATATTTCAAGAGTAATTCATAATGCTTGTTGTCCTGACCTAAACATGCAATTTATTTTTGCCATGTCAATTGAACATGAAGGACTTAACAAACAACAAACATATGTCATCCCTATGGAGGAGATCCTTCGGGAGACCAAGGCTAATTGCCTTTAGAATTTGTGCTCTCCAGGACAGATGTAATAGCCTTGGGAATTTGAGTTTTATCCTGAGACAAAGAAAATCTGTCTCTGTGAAACTCTGAGTGTATAATTGACTGCAGAAATGCACCCTCTATTTTCCAATGGGAATGCCTTGCCACATCATCCTCAATCATAAAGCTGTAATGTGTGAGGTCGTCATGAAGTACGTCTGGATAATCAGCCTTAAGCATTTTCCTCCAACTCTCATTTATAGGGGGTAAGCCATTATAAGGGGTACCCAACCCTTCATCAAGACTTCACAATAGTGTGTCATCATTTTTCCAGCCAAATAAGGGATTCCAGATCCCGCCCCCTTTCAGTCTAATGTGAAAATGAATAGGGGTGTAAAATAATTGCCTTTCACTATATCCGGCGCAAATATTGAGTATTTTTGCTTTCAAGGGTTCCTCTATTATGCATTTCTTTATTTATTGAGGTGGATTCTGATGGGTTTTGAAGCTGCAATGAAAAAACAAACAAACAAACAAAAAAACACTAGCCATACTTAGTACGGAGCCCCCTACGTTAGTATGGAGCGGCCTAGGTGTCAAGGGACAGAAATGTGATCATCTGTTCCCTCAAATTAGTAATACATGCCCTCAAGCTAGTAATTAGTTCCCTCAGATTACTTGATTTGTTTCCTCGATTTAGTAATACGTGCCCTTGAATTAGTAATATGTTCGGGCTCCGTGTATATGCACTTATTTCCCTCTCGATCTACACGATCACCACGTTTTAACTGGTCTACTGGTCTAAGATAGAGTAAAGACGCAGCATTGGCCCTAAAAAAGTCTCGCAAATCAGGGAATTTAAGTAAATTGAAGGAATGAATTACTAATTTGAGGGAATTCATTAATTAAAGGGAACAAATGACTATTTTGAGGGCATGTATAACTTTACTAATTAGAGGGAACTGATTTTTAATTTAAGGGAAAACAAATTATTAATTTGAGGGGACAGATTATCAAATTTTTGTCCCTTGACACCCAGGGGGCATTCCAGCATTTGCACTTTGGCAAGGATAAAAATATTTTTCATAAAATATGTAATGTCTCCATCATGTAATCTCTACTTTCAATATTTCACCCATCTCAAGAAAAGAACTATTGGCAAAAGGGATCCAAAAATCCCATTCATTTTGGCCATAGGCAGGGAAAAAATGTATCCGGACAGAATCCGAAAGCCCCGAACACTTGAGAGGACTATAGTTACATTACATTACATTACATTACATTACATTACAGGCATTTAGCAGACACTTTCATGCAAAGTGACTTACAATAAGTGCATTCAACATAGGTAGGTAGAGAACTACTAGTCACCACAAATCGTTAGTGCATTTCCTTCCTCAACAAGCATCTAAGAGCAGAACCAGTGCTGAGGTAGAAGTGCAATAAGTTAGATACCTACTTATTTAAACAAATGAGACAAATAAGTGAAACAAACAACCAAGTGCTAAGAGGAAGGGTCAGGGTAGTGTTTTTTGAAGAGGAAGGGTCAGTGTAGTGTTTTTTGAAGAGGTTGATTTTCAGCCTGCGGCGAAAGATGGGCAGCGACTCTGCTGTCTTGACACCAGTGGAGAGTTCATTCCACCACCAGTTAAATGAAAGTTTGTCAAGCCATGCCTTATCTGGTTCTGAGACAAAACCACTGGCAGCCAGTCAGTAGATTCCATTATGAAGCATGTATGATTCAACAGTATTCAAATATTCAACAGTCTAAAAGTATTCAATTGAACAGAACACAACCATAAGCACAATCCAAATAGCTGATAGTGTAATAAGGGGTCTGAACCTATGCTAAATTACCTCTCTTTGCTTTTCCAAATAACCTTAGGCTTGGTCATGCCCATTCTCAAATAATGATGTCTACCATATCTACCGCTATGAATTTGGACTCATTTACAGCTGTACAATCTCAACACCTTGGCAGAATAGCCCTATTCAGCAACCATTGCTAACTTGCCAGTGTGTCGTTTAAATGCTCACAGATATACAAGATTGGTTCATTAAGTGAACTGCTAACCCCCTGATTGAACGGATCTCTACCTTATGACTGAAAGGCCCCCCTGGCTGAATCAGGGGCCCCCAACAAAGAATAATTTCAATTCATTTTACTGCCACACAATAGTACAAAAGTAAATGTCTTTAAGTGCCCATTTATAACCCATTATTTAACTGCTTTGTTCATAGCAAAAAAGGCAGCAAAGGTGCTTTCAATCAAATCTGATGAATTTTTAATTTTTCCCAACTGGTTGTTACCATTGTTACAGCTGCAAGCAGTCAACAGTAATGGCGATCAGGAAACGTGCAAATCAGTACCACTCTGCACCACTGAGCACACCCAACTGGAAACAAACAAGCCATGTCACTTGCGCATTTGTTCACTGTGTCTATTTATTTTTATGGTCTATGGGCTGAGCAGGTCAATTAGTCCAATAAAGAAACTGAATGGTTTGTTCAGTCCAAACAAAAGATGTCAATTCAGCAACTGAGCATACATTGGCAATTGAACTGCTGAACGAACTAAATGAATTGAAGTGAAATAACAAATAAACAGACCACAGCATTAAAAATAATCAATGACTGAGCCATTTGGCAAATTCATATGTGTGAAATCCATATGGCTCACTGCGCTACATTGTAATAACGTAGGACCCAGGGTAAAGAACATCAGTAAACTTCAAAGGGTTTGTTTGAATAAATATTGATGCTAGAGGGCATTCTCTTCTGTCAGAATGAATGTTGCACTTCTATAGGTGTAGCATATTGAGCTGTCACACATGCACCCTGCAAGTTTTTAGGAGAATTACTTTTCATTGAATAACAGACATTTAAGTAGGCTACATGAGCAAATTGTCCTGTTTATGAATTGTGTTATATCTTTGAGACATTGGTAACATATTAATAGTAACATCCATTAATCAGGTGATAGCAGTAAGCAGTCCCTTTCCCCAAGGCGCTGCCAGTCTAGCTGGGAGATGTAATTCCACCACCGTGTCTGCCCTGAGGTCTTCTCCCAGGCCATGTATACTAAAAAAAATGACCTGTATGACAGTTCCCAAAAGATTGAGGGCAGCCACGCCTAAACAGGGATACCGGGGCCCACTCCTGGAGCCTGGCCTCAATATTAACTAATGCAACACATTTCAGGCCAACATAGATACACAATGGGACAGATAAAGATAAAGAGACATACTACTAGCCCGACTGTAGTATATAACCCAAATCCTGATATGCATTCAGACTAATGTAATTACAGTGTAACCCAATACCGCTCATAGAGCTTCTATAGAACAGAAAACCTCTCCTGCACTGGTACAGTGCCACAACAAGGTGGAAAAAAGTGTGGGCAATGCGACATTAACACTTACTTATACTGTACTTATACTTATACTGTATATTCAGACCTGAGAGATGTTAACCTGTAACTGTCTGAATTACTTTGTACTTTGTAAATAGTAGGCTATATAATTCCTAGGATAAAGCCAAGTGGTTTTCAATCCCAGTCATCACTTTCACCTGGCATCCCAGGTGTAAACCAGTCCCTGATTAGATGTCCCTGAAAACCAGCAGGACGGAGAACCACTGTTCTACATATCTGGATGGATAGTTGGAAAAATTTTATATAGGCCTATATATATATATATATAATGCAATAGGTAAAATAGCTATACTAGCTAATGTTAGCTTATCAGCAATAAGAAAGCTCTTTACCAACGACACATACATAGGTTCCTTGATAAGGAGACTAGCTTACTTACTTAGCTAGCTAGCTAGCTAATTAGCCAACATGCTTGTAAATAATGTTGATAATTACATTGCACAACAGTATAATAGGGTCCGTGCACAGCATGGCAGCGATCCACCTCCCGTGAACAGGTGACAGAACTTCCGGTTCGGTTATTCAGTACTTGGTTTAGCCACTAAGCTATGGAAAATGTCTTTCTACTCCAGCAACGACGTTCATCAATTGGTAGCCCAGATAAGCAAAGGAAGAAGGGGTTTAAGATGTACATTTCAAGTTACATCGACAACTAGCCTATGAGTAGCTAACTGCTAGCTAATATTGATGGTTAGCTAGCTAAGTTAGAACTACTAGCCAGCCACTACACCCTTTGACTCATGAAAATATCGCTTTCAGTATCAAATAAAGATCAGAAAACAGGCGAGGTCAGTGTCAGGGCAATTTGCTATAGGTCCATGAAAAGAACGAGAAAGCGCATGCATTGAGAGTAGGAGGTTGAGCAGCAAGCTGTGAGTTTTAACATCTGGTCTGACCCATTAGGCTGGCTTGCTGAGCTACGGGTAAGGGGGAGCTGGTCTGAATTCTCTGTATCAAACTTTTGGTTAAACTATCCTTGATCCCCTCCATGGTTTGGCCTGGGTGCCTGATCCTTCTCATCCCACGCCACCAATCCTGGTAGCTTTTCCTTCCATCCTTAAATACCATCCACATAATTTGTTTGCAGTGGGAGAGCCCCACAATGTCCTCACTGTCACGTGAGTGGACCGAACAGGGACTATTTATGTGTATGTCTGCACAGTAATTAGGCTATCATACAGTGTTATATAGTGTGTCACGCATGCTATGAGGAGTCGGGTTCCGGTCTGTCAAGCTGTCGAGCTGTATCATCAGTTAAGTCCTAATAAAACGTCTCAAGCATGGAATAACGTTGTCAGGATTAATTCATCAAGCAGTGACTTGTACATGGTGTCAGAAGTAACGTGACTTGGACGTGGATCACGGCAAAGTTTAACCCTCCCGAAAACTTGGATTTTACTCGACCGGAGCAGTGGCCAACGTGTTTCAGAGGTATCGTATGGCTACTAAGCTAAACCTGGAGACTGGGGATGTACAGGTTAGCATGCTGCTATATGGGCTAGGCAAGGAAGCTGAACAAGTTTTCAACACTATTGTGTTTGAGGAAGAGGAAGCTGATGACGACTACGAGACTGTGTTGGGAAAGTTAAATAACTACTTTGTACTGAAAGTGAGCGTTATCCACGAAAGAGATCGTTTTTACCTCAGCACGCTCTACGAGCTACCCGAGACCTGCCAGTTCGGTTTGGCAAAAATAGAGAATATTCGGGATAAACTAGTCATCTGGATTCTAGATAAGGACTTGGGGCTAGCACAGCTGATACTAGTTACCTCAGTGAAGTGGCGCGAAGACATGCACATGCAGCACCTCCTCAGCAGCACAGAGGATGGGGAAAGAGACAGAACAGTGGCAGTTTTCACGCGGCGGGGCACCGCGATGGAGGCGGAAGGCCGAAGTAGTGCTTTAGGTGCGGTAAGGACCACCCCAAGCATACACACTGTGCAGCCAGGAATGCACGGTGCAGGAATTGTCAGAAGATTGGGTACTTAGAAATCAGACGGCGTGAGGATCTGTGTTGACTTAAAACGACTAAATATGGCTGTGAAGAGGGAGAGGTTCGTTTTACTACCATAGATGACAAACTGCCACAGCTGGGAGAATCCTGTGTGTTTTCCCTGCTCGATGCAGCAAGCGGCTTTTGGCAAATTCCACTACAGAGTGAAACAGCCAAATTGACCACATTCATCACACCCATGGGGAGATATTTTTTCAAGCGGCTCCCATTTGGAATCTCCAGTGCACCAGAGATTTTTCAGAGGGAGATGTCGAGGCCAGGAAGGAGTTGATGTCTACAGGGAGGAGAAGGAGCATGAGGAGGGACTCCAAAGCGCCCTGCGGATCCTGGAGAGCACAGTCTTGAAGCTCAACGACGGAAAGTGCCGCCTGAGCCATCATGCGTCATCCTCCAAACTGGAACGGATCAAGCAGGAGACGAACATGGACTACGACCTGCAGGTGGTGAGCAGACTGGTGACCCAGGGATGGCCAAAGTATGTGAGTAGCGTTCCAGCACAAGCCAAAGCATACCACCAATGGGGTAATAGCCTGTCAACCTCAAAGGGACTTGTGTTGTATGGGGATCGCTTTTGCATGGTGGGCACCAGGGCATCACCAAGTGTCGCGAAAGGGCTGGAGAATGAGATCCAAGAGCTGGTGACAAAGTGCCCTGAATGCATGCAGACCAGACCAACACAGAGGAAGGAGCCTCTGATGACAACATCGCTACCGCCAAGGCCCTGGCAAAAGATCGGAGCAGACATCTGTAAAGCAGAGCAGAACTAATTGATTGTCATTGACTATTTTTCGCGTTATCTGGAAATAGCTCATCTAACCAACATGACGAGTGAGATCACCTGTGCACGGCTGAAGAACATCTTCGCCAGGTGGGGGTGTCCAGACGAGCTACACACAGACAATGGAGGATAATTTTCAAGTAAGAAGTTTAAAAGCTTTTCTGTGGCTTATGACTTCAAATACATCACTTCCAGCCCTCACTACCCTCAGTCCAACGGTGAGGCTGAGCGAACAGTGCAGACTGCGAAAAGGATTCTCTGGCAGGCTGACAGTTGATGCTGGGCCGTCAGATCAAGACGACAGTGCCCACGATCAACAAAGTCCTGTCTCCAAAGTGGCCAGACTTCACAAAGATGCGTACAGCTGATGCCAAGGCGAGGGGAAGAGTGTGGCAGTGAGTCAGGCTGGATGACAGCGGGGACAGTTCAACAGCCACACCCAGCTCCGAGGTCCTACCTGATCCAGACGGACTGCGGAACCCTGCGGAGGAACAGATGCCATCTACGCCCAACTTTCCTTCCTGTTCAACAACCGGGTGAGACAAAGAGCACACAGGTGAGCGAACAACCATCAAAACCCCAGCCCTCATCTCTGAATTCACCTGTTCCAACGGAGCCTGTGGAACATCTCCCTGATCAAGCTCGGGTGACTTCCAGGGGAAGAGTCATCCATCCGCCTGAAAGATTTAAAGACTTTGCATTTACTTGAGGCATAGCTTGCTAAATGGAGCAGAATAAACTCCAGCAGCTATGGAGGTGACTGGGCAGCCTACCCCATAACCTCATGTGATGGGGTCACGAATAATAGTCTTGTCATGTTGGATCATGAACATTAATTTAATCATTAGCACTACCGTTCCATGCAGTAGGTGGGGGTGGGTCTATTCATTACTTTACCAATTACCTGCAATCTATAAAACACCTAGGTAGTCCTACCTCAACTCAAGCTGCTTCCTGGTTGCGTTTGGTCCTCGGTTCAGTGCGGTCCTTGATGAGGGGAGTGGCTCTTTGTATTTTTCTTTTAGAAATATGTTCGATTCCCTTATATCCACATTGCTCTTCTTCTAATAGGTGTTGGCTCTTCCCTGTCCTTCCATGTTATCCGTGTGTGCAGTTGCCTGAGGCTCGAGGGTTTCTACCACGTCTTATCTGGCCATCGCTGTAGGTGTGGCTTGTTTACCTTGTGTTGCACAAACTATACGTGGTAATTGCGTATTGCCAGTTCTGTCTAACGAGCATTGTTAACAATGACCCAGTTATTTATTGTCATTGCAGGAAGTGCCTGCTGCTGTTTTGCCTAGAGTAGTTTTGCATTAGTTTTTGTTTGGCCATCGCTCTGTCCATGCCATTTAGAACTTTAGGACTACTTCCTGCTTTCCCTCACGTTTGTTTTGCGTGATCCGTGGCACGTGATTGGTCGGCTGTAATGAGAATTCGACCTCCAAACTCTCGCTGACAATTGTAGCCTATCCTGTTCCATCAATCTACTTTTATTCAGGTGCCGTTGTGTTCTCTTATTCTTTTGTATCTATTCAGACATAATCCATCTCTATGGGGTGTATGTCTGTCATTGTGCAGGCCAGTCTGTATTTTGGTTATTTTGGGTTTCTTTTTGAATTGGAGTGATTTTGCATCAGTGTGTGAGACACAGCCTTGCTTCAAGTGGCTTTATTCTGTTTACTGGCTGTGCTGTGGGGCTCTTCTGCTGGGTCCCTTTTTCCTGTTCACCTGCATGCGTGTGGAGTGGCACACATGAACTTCCTTAACCTTTGATTTGCAGTGGTGAATAATTGAGCACTTGTAATGGTGCGGTGAGTGGTCGTCTTCCTATTTTCCCAGCATCTCTCTCCCTCTACAGGTGGCCTATCCCTCTCCAGGGTCCTTTCCTTTATTCTCTGGTCACACTCAGGTTAGGGAAAAGATTGTATGAAAAGAAAAAAGGGAGAAATGTTGATGTATGCTGTTTACTGTGCTTTACTACATTGTTTACAAGAGGCCTGCATATGAAGTGGCATTGAATGTGTTATATACGTTACTGAGTGTTCTTCCAGCCTACACTGTTAGGGCCTTTGGAAACAGCCAATTACAGAGATGGAAATGAGATGCATGTTAATTGCTATTTGCTCTGGTTATTTACCTGTCCGTGTTGTTTAGTTACTTAAGGGACACTGCAAGGAATTTGTAATTGCCTGCATACATCTATGTCTACGACTCAAAGGACACGTGAGTGGACTGAACAGGTACTATTCATGTGTATGTCTACATGTGCAGTAATTAGGCTATCATAGAGTGTGTTATATAGTGTGTCACACATGATATGAGGAGTCGAGTTCCGGTCTGTCAAGCTGTCTAGCTGTATCATCAGTTGTCCTAATAAAACGTCTCAAGTATGGAATAACGTTGGAATAACTCACCTCATCTTCACCCACGGAGTGTTTCTATCTGTGCGCTCAAAACAGGTTCCAGTCCAGAGCCTCCATAGACTCCCGAGACCACACTCTCAAAGTCTTGGGAGCAATGTACCGCTGCTAGACAATGGGCACATACCTGGTTACTAGATGAATCTAGTTGTGGTTCAATCTGCTAAGGGGGGAATGGCAGTGGAGCTGTATGCTTCCGTAATATTTCCATACAGCAACTCCAGTGTCTTGTTCTCCCTACTCTTATATTTGACACATAAGATGAAGTTGGTCAGCATGGAGGGGAGGGATGGATAGTTGAAGTCTCCAGGGATTTCCATGAAGATGCTGAGATGATGAGTCTGTGATCCTGTGAGAACTCAGTGGATGACATCACTTGCTACACAGACATCAGCTGGGGGCGGGATGTAAACAACAAAGATGGCCTGTGAAAACTCAGCTGGCAGGAAGTATGGCCGAGAGCCCACAGCCAGTGGTTCAATCCCCAGACTACAGACTTGTACTGGATTACACCTCCTAGAGTTAAAAAAAAACCAAAAAAAAAAACGGCAAGACTCCCTCCTTAGCTCTTTAACGCTCTGTTTCCCTCTGTCCGCTTGCACCAGTTGGAAACCCTCCAGCACGATCATGGAGTATTGTGTATTCCCTTGTAGCTATGTCTCTGTGAAGCACATTAGGCTGCATTCACAATATTCCCACTGGGTCCTTACCAAGGTAGAGAAGTCATCCATCTTGCTTGCCAGCGACCTCACATTTCCCATGGCAATAGAAGGTAGGGTTTAAGTCTTCTTTCTCTCTCACCTTCACCCTCGCTGTCTTTGCTCTTTGTCATGCCAGCAGTTTGGATTTTAGATTCTTTGGACCAATGCGGGCTGCTGGCCTCAGGGTGATCAGCTGCCTCCAAGTGTAAAACAGCATATTTTCCAAGTCTCTCTCACTCTTGTAAAATAAGA
>CABFOQ010024822.1:0-18193 GCA_900660455.1 Gephyroberyx darwinii
GGTCCGGAGTCAGCAGGGACAGGGCAGCACAGATCACCTGCACACACACACATACACACACACGCGCACGCACACACACACACACACACCAAAGCTTTGATATATTGGATATATATTGCTGCTGTAATGACCCGATCTCACGGGATGATTGTTTACTCTTCCTCTACTCTTCCTCTACTCTTCCTCTACTCTTCCTCTACTCTTCCTCTACCTCTTCCTCTACTCTTCCTCTACCTCTTCCTCTACCTCTTCCTCTACTCTTCCTCTACCTCTACTCTTCCTCTACTCTTCCTCTACCTCTACTCTTCCTCTACCTCTTCCTCTACTCTTCCTCTTCCTCTACTCCCGGGTCCAGTGAGCATAGTGAGTAAGGATGTGACCTCGACAACACACTCCACTCTTAAAAACTTTATCAACTTGCTTGTCCATGTTGCTCATCCTGATCCTCACCCTCATCCTCACCCTCATCCTCATCCTCATCCTCATCCTCACCCTCACCCTCACCCTCATCCTCATCCTCATCCTCACCCTCATCCTCACCCTCACCCTCATCCTCACCCTCATCCTCATCCTCATCCTCATCCTCATCCTCATCCTCATCCTCAGCATGTGTTTTAACCTGTTTGGTTAAAGTGTGTGTGTGGATTCAGAATCATTTTGTGAAACTGACAACGAGGGTTTGACCGATATGAGTTTTTGAAGGCCGAGACGAGACTGAAGCCGATAGCTGATATATATATCTATAATTAAATTTGCCAAAAAACTAAAAGTGTTCAGTGTTTCCCTCAGAGGTGAAGAGCCTCTGAAACTACATTTAGACCATGACGGGACACTAAAATCATATTCTGAAGAAGAACTAGCTTACAAAATAACTAGAAAATCAATCATATCAGAGCTGGACCACATAGATGTTTCATGAAAGCCTGAACTGTCCTGCCACTTTAAATCTCCCAGCAGGGTAAAACAAACACTGAGAATTAGTTGCAAATACTATTTGAGCTAAGTGTGGCTTGTTGACTTCACATAATATAGTTTCTATGTGTTTCTGGTAAAAGGGCGTGTCGTGGGAAAAGGGGACGATTAAGATCTGAATTCCTGGACTGTGATGAAACTCCTTGTACATTCGTTTCAGATTAACAGATTGAAAGCATGCGCCACCGCGGTCCCATGTCCACATACTCCATGCAAAGAAAATCTAATTCTGTTTTTTTCCCCCCTTCGTTCAAATCTTGTTATAATTTGGATAAAAACAAACTGCTCTGCGGTGAAAGGAGCTTGTGTCTGCTACAGAGGAAATGTGTAGAATCCAAATGCCGGTTCGCTGTAAACTGAGCACAGCTAATCAACTGTTATATTAGTTTAGCTAACGGGCGAGCTAGAGGGGGCCTTCCAGGTGATGGCTGGAGCAGGAAAACAAACTTTACTGTCTCATACTGAGGATGTTCAGTCAACAGTCCAATTTGGGTTTATGGGATTGGAACCATTATTTCTGAAAGATTTGCAGCAGGTACACGAGAGGTTCAGTCTCATCGTGTCAGTTGGGTTTTCTATGTGTGTTGTTTGAAAGCGGTTCGTTGGCCTCGTTCCTCACGTCAGTGCAAGGCTCCGGTGTTGCGGGTTGAGCCACACCCAGAACCAACGCTGCAGTTGCACCCAAATATGAATCATGCAGGATTTGCACCATAAGCCTTCAGGATCTACAGTGTTTTGATTTCCTGCAGCAAAGATCAATATAGGCTGTCACCGTTATAAGATTACACACTGTAAACGAAAAGGGTGAACTCAGGGGTTTTTGCTTACTGTCATTATGCATTCTGGGTAATATGGTGCTTATATATCTGCACAGTGCAAGGCCCCTTTAGAAGGACAGAAGGAGACTTTATGTCTAATATCTAAGACTTGATATCTAATCTATGATAACAACTTTAACAGTGATTGTATTTTGACTCTTTCGGTCCCCGGTGAGTTGTTATCAAGCCTCTGCAGCGCCCACATGGCAAATATTTGAGAAGGGAGTTTCTACATGTGCAGTGCCAGTTGTTGGGCAGGAGTACTGGACATCCGCGTGAGCGATGGGCGACACTTCACTTCACCCGGTCATGCCAAGCAGCGACTGAATCACTACACTCCATGAAGCATGCTGTAGATACTGACTCCATGTTGCAGTACTACAGTGTGTGTGTGTGTGTACTTCAGCCACAAGCACTCCAGTATAATGCCCTGATGGTAAACTGGGCCGTTACTCACTCCACTCCACTCTACAGCTGAAACCAAGCTGTATTACGAGCGGTTGCTGAATGTACACATGTGCAACACGGTCTCGCAAAATGTCATAAAGCTGAGCACCGTTACGTATCACGGACGTGGACGGTGTGACGGTTTCGTTCCTCCACCGCAGGAGGATTATGTGACAACAGCACGAATGAGGACACAACAATGCTGAGAGGAGATGAATGTCGGATCAGCTTCTCTGTGTTTTGTTAGATGTAGATATAGAATTACAGATGTGATACGTTCGTTGGTAGAATAGATCACGTTTTAAATCACGTTTTAAATCACGTTTTAAATCACGTTTTCCAAATTGCATGGTAAATATTTGAGTAATAGTCGTAGTTCTTTTATCAAAGCACAACCGGGGTGTTATTTATACATCTCAGTTCATATAACTGGTAAATCTGGTTTGTGGATGGTGGATTAAAAAGCATTAGGTGATCAATATGACTGAATTCTGATCACAATCCGTAATGTGTTGAAAAGTAGCACACAGTATCCCGAACACATCCAGGAGTCTTTTTTTAGAGTGTATATTAAAGGCCAGCAGCATAAAAAGCGAAACATCAGAGAACGCTATAATAAATTGCATTGCATTCAATTATATTCCAACCAGGACTTGATGCAGTTAGTCAGTGATGCAAGTCCAAGCAAAGCGGTTCTGTAAGCTAAAAGTAGGCTGAACGTGTCCCGCCCTCTTTCTCCATCTGAACAAATCACTTTAGCTACTTTGGCAGTTTCTCTCAAGCCTGTAGAGTTTAGGTGTGGACGAGGTGACAGTGACACGACACCGAGCTTTCCTCCCAAGATAGAAAACGACAGCAGGTGAGTTGTTTGTGTGAATTCAAAGAATGGCCTTTAAAAATGATTTCTGGGGCGTTCGCGTGTCATGCCTGGTCTGAGAGAGGCTTACGGCATGCTGAGGCTTTTTACAACCTTTGACTGGATGGTGCTGGCAGCTGAAATGTAAAGGCTTCAGGTCGGGTCTAGACTGAGGCGTGTCAGAGGGTTTTTTTTGTTTTCTGTTCTCTAATTGTATTGCTTTATTTCTTCAGTGTCCCATGATGGTCTAAATGCTGTTTCAAAGTTTTTTTCACCCTGATAAGAATAAAACACTGAATACTTGTAATGTTTTGGCATGAAAATGGTCAAATGTAAAGATACTGAATATCGTCTATCTGCGTCTTCAGTCTAAAAACATTACAGTCTCAAAAGCCCATATCAGTTGAACCCTTGTTGGCAATTAGACAAAATTACTCTAAATCACTCTTGACACACACTGTTTTGGTGTTTTCTCAGTCGGTATTGAAAATTTCCTGAACTGTCCTGATCTCCAGTTCCATTTCCTTTCACTGGTTCGAAATAAAAATGATCAACAAATTTCCAAAACTAATACATGCACATTTTCCATAACCCTTCCAGGCCTGGAAAACACTTTTTTTTTTAAATTCTGTGACTTTTCCAGGTTTTCCATGACCATAGGAACATAGGACAGTACAACAATATATTTCCATACTTTTCACAAACTTTTTGAACAATTTCACAAACTCTCCAAACTGGTGCAGTTTCCAAGCTCTTTTTTCCATCAAATTTCTGTCGGATATTGGACTCCACATCAAAAAGGCATGACTGCAGAGGTTTATTAAAATGGGAACGTACTTAAGTGAGATTATGTCTCTGAATTGGTTCATCAGTAATAATGGCATTAACTGTCCAGATTGATTTGGAACCTTACTTTCCCTTTGCATAACCTTGAAGGCCGAGCTCAGTATCGGTGGAGTCAAATCTCAGGATCAATACAGCGGATCACTTAACCGACTGAGGAAGCGGGACCCTGGGGGCCTCGCTGCCAGGAAGAGCTCTAAATAGTCCCATCATCGGCTCCAAAACAACTGCAACAGGAGTCTGAGAGGGTGGACGTTTCAGCTTACTGTGCACAAAACATACCGAGATAAATATCGGTATTTAGTTCCTGTTTGTATCTAAATTTGAACATTTTCTACATGCTACAACATCAGTCTGACTGAGATAACTGTACACAAGGTTTCTCTTTCTTATTCTTGATACTACTGTAATTTATTAAATTATAAAAGTTAAATACATATACTTCACGGTGGATTCATTTTCAATTGCTTTGTTTGTAAAAGTAAAACTATTTGTGAAATGCGACCTTGAAAAGCTACGTCTAACAACATTAAGAGGAATTTGCTGAACTAAAATAACCTAACTCAATTCTCCCTTTAGCCTATGAATGCATCACCATACAACATACTGGTCAAAGGTAGTTACTTGTTAGAAGAAAGCGCTGTTATTTACTAGAACGTCACTATAGCCAAAACACATTTATGTTAAGAATGTTGTTTTCTGTGTGTGATTTGTGAACAGGAGCGAGCCAGAGGCTGAGGGGGGCGGAGCCTGGAGCGGAGGATGATTCAGTGAGTGACCCGACATGAACATTTTAAATTGAAGTCTTAGTTTTTTCCTCCTGTATGGGAAAGGTTTCTGTCTTGGCACTTCACTCCACTGAAAAACCAAGCATTAATAATCTTAACATCATTTTAATGGATACTGCTCACCACAGTCATTTCCTCAATGTGTTTAATACGTACTAACATTTCTACACATAGAGAGCAGGCTTGCTAGCACTAAGTCATGTTTAAAAACTGTTTTTATTTATGATGACTGTCTTATCATTTGAAATTTTTTTATTTTGTTTTTATTTTATTATTAGCGCTACATATTTGATCTTTTATTGTAAAGCACTTTGTAACATTATGTCGTTATCTTAACTAGGATAAAGAGACATTTTCAGACTTTTGCTTACAAAATAGTTCCTGTTTTTGGGGATAGAATAATCCGTGTTTGCAATATTAAATTTAAAAATTTCAATTTTTTTCTAAAATGCATGTATAGTGTATTTGGAATACTTAATGCAAATCAATATAATGTTTGAGTGACCCAAATGTCAAGATATTCCTTTTAAATCAATCCTAAATACTCTGGGAACAGAAAGTGTACCTGGTCAGTAACCTTGTCTCCACCCTCCAGACATGTGAGCCATCTCAGTTCATAGAGGGAGAGAGACCACGTCCTCAAGGATCGTCGCCTGTGGAGGAGTATCCTGAAAAATACACAGACAGCGATAAGGAGGTACAGAGCACCACCGCCATCAGTGACTCATCTGTCTCTTCTGGGGAGGCAGTAGATAAATAACGTTAGAGGAGCAAGCTTGTGACCGAAAGGTGACTGAACTAACTGGGAAGTGGGAAGAACTGAGTGGGGTGTGAATCAGACATGCTACTGCCTCCCTAAACAAGCAGCACTGAGCTGAGGTGATCTTGAGCAAGACACGTAGGCTGCGATGGCATCGACAGTTTGTTTTCTTTGGTCTGTACCAGAGTTGGAAAGTTTACTTTACTTGCATTTTGTATTTGGTTTGTTTAAGTTCAAACTGCCCAACTACAAGTGAGCCAGGGCTTGTAAACAGAAGTCACATGACTCACAAGTACATGGTTGATTGGTTGAGTTTTGGTAACCTGTCATCCCACCAGGTTAGAGAGTCCAAACCAACCTGGTTCCAGTCTGGAACTTGATCTACCATGATGGACTTGTCTGCTCTTCTCTGGTGTTCATACCATTTAGGAAATATCTCAATATGACCAGTCCAGACTGGTTTGCTGTGGTTTGTTAGCCTAGGCTCTGAGCATGCGTCAATATCCGTCTCCCTATACCCATAATCCCTTGCATTTTGTCGTTTTTTGTCATTTCCTGTAGTTAGTTTGGATTACGTTCTCACTCCTAACAAACAATGTCAGTCCTGACAGGTTTTCAGGTGTCTCGGTCGGTTATTTCAAAAAGCGTTCTCACCTGGCCAAACAAACCACTTTTAGATGAACCGCTCCAAACATGTTTGGTGTGAACGCACCCCCAATCCTCAATTCCTGCAGTGGAGCTTCTGTTCAGGCTTACTGTTGCCAACAGTAAAAGACTCCCATGTATGAATGTGTGTACCCTCCCCGCTCCATGCAACTACTGCTACAAATGAAAATGTCTTGTGTCAACTTGCCTTAAATAAGGGTTAAGCTCTGACTGCAACAGTAATTTTTCACTAGCATTATGTTTTTTGTATTTCTTTTAGGGTGAAGTAGAGCGTGACCCACTCCAGAAAAAGAGTGGGAAGAAAGGCAAAAGGCTTGGTCTGTTCGACAAGTCCTCAACTCCAAAGATGAGTAAACTGAAGGTGAGGCATTCCCACATCATCTTCTCCTTAGCTGTGAATCCCTTCAAGTTGTGCTGCAGCAGGGAATAACATGGCTCAGGGTTAAAGGATTAGGCTTTCTGTTTTGACGTATTGGCAGGAAGTTCCCAGCCCGGAGTCAGGGGTGATAGTGAAAACAGCAAAAGATGGAGGTGCAGAGGGTCTTGTTTTCAGTGGAGGGGGCAAAGAGGGAATCTTCATTAAGGAAGTGGTGCCAGAGTCACCTGCCTCAAAAAGCCTGAGCGTGAAAGAAGGTAAGCCAACACTTGGAACTGAAAAACGGTGATAGTGACAAAGGTTTTTATGACAGTGTAAACTAAAACTACTGTACTTCTAAGAAATATGGGGCAACTGACACAACAAGCCTATGGTAAACATGTTGCCCTTACAAATGAAGCAGCGCCCCTTTGGGCCATTGGAAAATCTAATGAGAAAAACTTTCCATTTTCTCATTTATTCATTCATTTTCCATTCAATTGCATTCATCAAATGTCAATGTGTTATTTTTTTAAAATTATGAATTCCCTAAATTTAAAATATCTAAAATCAAGTCAACTAAGTAGCAACATCTTTATCATTCTTTACAAATGCTTAACTGGAATTGCTCACTCATAATCATCCAAGAGTCATTACTGCTGGAAAACAAAGATAACTGAAGAATTAAACAGAAAAAACTTGAGTACTAGCGTTTGATTTTTCTATTTACCATAATAAGATAGATTATGAGATCGATTCATCAGCTATGGACCTTTGAAACACTTTTCTCTTGTCTGTATAGGTGACCAGATTCTGAGTGCCACTGTGTATTTTGACAATGTGACATACGAGGACGCCATTCAGATTCTGGAACATGCTCAGGCTTACAAAGTGAAGCTCTGCCTGAAGCGCACGCCAGACATCACTGAGAGTGAACCAGTCATCCAGTCTGAAGTCATCCCAGTAACTATTCCTAACTATTACTAGTACTCTCCTCTGACTCTTTGTTTCTAAGTAGTCTTGGGTCTAAAACTGACATTTCACTTTTTTGTTGCTCAACAGGAGGGAGAGGTCTTCTCTCCAGAGATGAGGGGGCAAGGAAAAGCAAAAAGGCATGATGCTCGCATTTCATGGCCAAAGTTTCCCTCCTTCGGCAAAGGACGGAAGTCCCACTTTACAAGGTCTCACAGTTCCTCAGAGGCTGATGAGCAGAGAAAGCTGGAGCTGAGCCCCACCACAAGTGATACAGAGTCGCCAATCAAATCTCAGGAGGCTCTCAAGGGCAAGAAGAAGCATAAGGTAAAGATTCCTGTTCTGAGGAAGAAGGGCCGCAAAAGCTCATCTGAAGACCAGGATACACCTGGACCTCTCTATGGAGTTGAAGTCCTCCAGACACAGATAGCATCAGACATACATTCACCCGAGTGCCTTGAAAGCCCTTCAGGTGAAACACTTCAAGTTTGCGTGGCAGCGGATCTGGAAGTAAGAGATGCCTCCAACATAATACTTGAGCAGAACGATCAAAAAGTGACTGAACCTGAAACCGTTCAACACAAGGTGGAACTCATCAGTCTAGACAGCACTTTGAAAACAACAGATCTGACAGTGGCTCTGGCAGATCAAGAAAGTCCCTCTGGTGTGAAATCCCCTGATGGGAAGAAAAAGAAGAAGAAAGAAAGGTCTGAATTAAAACTGAGAATTATGGGGAAAGATAAATCACACAAGCAAGATGCAAAAGCAAAATCCTCACCAAAAAGGCTACAGACACTGGGGGCAAGTATTGAAATAACAGATGCAAAGAAGATGGAAAAATCAGCTGACATCCCAAGTGTTGTGTCACACATGGAACAAGAGGGGCGCCAAAAAGCACTTGATACCAACACCCAAGTAATCTCTGCCAAATCTCTGCCTACACAGATGGAAATAAGTGTCCCTAAGGTCGACCTTTCCCTTGACACGCCTGATGTTGGACTTATAAAAAAATCTCCACAGAGAGGCAAAGAAAAAACAAAGAAAGACACTCCAAAATTATCAATGGACATTAAACAAAAAACAGACACAAAGACAGGTGCATCAATCAAACTGCCTAAAGTAGACTCCACTGACATTGCCCTGGAGGAACCTATACGACAAATCGATATAAATGTTGAAAAAGATACAACAAAAACAAAACATCTTACAATGGAGGGTACAGGAATGAAACAAGAAAAAAGCAGTCTTCCTAAAACACAACTTCCCAAACGTGAGGATATTGAGATACCAGGTATGGAGGATATAACTATGGGGACCACAACCCAAGGAATTAAAGAACCTAAAGTTGTTTTTACTGGACAAGAAATTCAAGCTGAAACTGTACAAATGGCAATTGATGTTGACAGTGTCAAAGAGGCAGTTTCAAAATTGCCTGGGTTTAAACTTCCTCAAGTTGACACGTCAGGAGTACTTATTCCTGAAGAAATTACTGTGATAGATGCAAATGCACAAAGAATATCAGTGAAAACACACGGGACCCCTACTAAAGTCCTAGATGTCCAAACTAAACAAGAGTCATATTTCGACATAAAAGCCTCTCCAGAAATCTCCAGGACCTCAGTCAAACTGCCGAAGATCAAACTTCCTGATTTAAGGTCCCATGAACTTATAAGCGAGACCAAAGTAGCTGATAAAAAAATAAAAATGGAATACAGAGCCATGGCGAATCAAAGTGAAATCAAAATTGGGCTCAATAAACGAGAGGATATTATAATACCTGGAAAGGAAAGTACACATGAAGCAGCCAATCTTCAGGCAGAAGAAATTGAGGGTATCCAGTGTGCATATGAATCTGAAGACAAAATGGTTATGCTCAGCTCTGAGGGATCAGATAAGAAATCAAAGAAGGTAAAGATAACCATGCCTAGCTTTGAGATCGCAAAGCCAGATATAAAATTCCCTGACATTGGGATTGACTTGCCTAAACAAAGTCTCACTGAACAAAAAGGTGATACAGAAAGGAGTAGATTACTCCAAGAAATGAAAACGTCAAAAACTGAACCAAGACTCAGTGAAGACACTTCTTCAAAATTTGAAATATCAATGCCCAAAGTAAAGGGACCTGGACTTGATTTAAGGTTAAGCAAAACTGAGGATGTGACATTACCAGAAGTGGCACTTCCTGATGTTGAATTAAAACAGTCCTTGGCAAAAGTGGACGAGGGGATCACAGTTGACGTTACTGAACCCAGCATTGACATCAAGGTTCCATCTATAGATGTGAAAAGTGCCGCAATTGAAGTTGAGGGAAAAGGAAGCCCGTTTAAAATGCCAAATATTGGCATATCCATGCCAAAAGTAAAAGGACCTGAAATTGATTTAGGCTTATCAAAGAAAGATAGAGATGTCCAATTACCAGAAGCGGAAGTCAAAATTCCTGATATTGAAGTAAAAGAAACTTCAGCTGCCATTTCAATGCCAGAGACATCTACTCCAGCCAAGTTTAAAAGGCCAAGGTTTACATTACCCAAGTTTTCCTTTTCAAAATCAAGTGTTAAAGAGCCTGAAATGAAGGTCAGTCTGTCAGACGTGGATGTTGCTCTTCCCCAGGTAAAGGTGGAGGCAAAAAAACCTGAAGCAGAAATTAAAGCTCCTGAGGCTGAAGTTGAATTTGGTATGCAAGGAAGCAAGTTCAATATACCAAAGCTAAGAGGACCTGAAATTGATTTAAGCTTAACTAAGAAAAACATAGATGTCAGACTTCCAGAAGCTGAAGTCCATCTCCCTGATATTGAAGTCAAAGGACCCCCTTCTAAAGTAGAAATGAAAGCCCCTCACATTGAACTTCAAGTAAAAGATGCTGAAGGATCACCATCAAAATTGAAAATGCCAACAGTCAAACTGCCACAATTTGGAGTTGCCTCTCCAAATATCACTGTAGAAGTACCTTATATGGACAAGGATATCAAAACCGGTGAAGCTGATATCAAACTTCCAAAAGAGGGAGCCACAGTTGATATTATGGCACCCAGGATCGGCATTGAAGGCCCATCTATACATGTGAAAACTACAGGAACTGAACTTGAAGGAAAAGGAAACAAGTTTAAAATGCCAAATCTGGGCTTGTCTATGCCAAAGGTTAAAGGGCCTCAGATTGATTTTAGCTCATCAAAGAAAGATGTAGAAGTCACATTACCAGAAGCTAAAGCTGAGGTCAAACTCCCAGAGGCCCCTGAAATTGATGTCAATCTTCCAAAGGTAGATGTTTCTATTCCAGAGGGAAAGCTGAAGGTGAAAAAACCTGAAGTGGAAATTAAAGCGCCTGAAACTGAACTTGAACTTGATGGACAACAAAGCAAGTTTAAAATGCCAAAATTTGGCATTTCATTACCAAAGGTAAAGGGGCCTGAAGTTGATTGGAGCTCATCAAAGAAAGATGTAGACATTCCATTCCCAGAGGCTGAAGCTGACGTCCATCTTCCTGATATTGAATTAAAAGAAGGTGGTGCCAAAGTAGACGTTAAAGCTCCAGAGATTGCAGTTCATCCAAAGGATGTTGAAGGATCACCATACAAATTTAAGATGCCAACATTCAAAATGCCAAAATTTGGAGCTTCCTCTCCAAGTATCACTGTAGAAGTACCTGATATGGACAAAGATACTAAAATGTATGAAGCTGACGGGAAAATTCCTAAAGAGGGAGTGACAATTGATATTACTGCACCCAGCATGCCAAAGGTTAAACGACCTGAAATTGATTTAAGCTTATCAAAGAAAGATGTAGATGTCACATTACCAGAAGCTAAAGCAAAGGTCAAACTAACAGGAGTTGAAGTCAAAGAGCCTTCAGGTGGTATTTTGATCGAGGAGCAGCCTGGTGTTCAGATCGATGCAAAACTGAAAAAGCCAAGGTTTTCATTGCCCAGATTTTCATTTTCAAAGCCAAGTGTTAAAGAACTTGAAGCTGATGTCAGTCCTCTAGACGTGGATGTTGCTCTTCCAGAGGGAAAGGTGGTGGTCAAACAGCCTGAAGTGGAAATTAAGCCACCAGAAAGTGAAGTAGAATTTGATGGACAGGGAAACAAGTTCAAAATGCCAAAGTTTGGAATCTCGCTGCCAAAGGTAACAGGACCTGAATTTGATTTAAGCTTATCAAAGAAAGATGTAGATATCACACTACCAGAAGCTAAAGCAGAAGTCCATCTCCCTGATGTTAAACTAAAAGAACCTTCTGCTAAAGTGGACATTAAAGCCCCTGAGGTTGACGTTCAAGTTAAAGATACTGAAGGATCACCATCAAAATTTAAAATGCCAACATTCAAACTACCTAGATTTGGAGCTGCTACTCCAAATGTCACTGCAGAAGTACCTGAACTGGCCAAAGAAATTAGCATTGATGGAGCTGAGCTGAAAATACCTAAAGAGGAATTAGCAGTCGACATTACAACACCCAGCATTGACATTGAAGGCCCATCTCTAGATGTGAAAACTACAGGAACTGAAAGTGCAGTGTCAGTACCAGATGCACCTACAATAGAGGTTGATGCCAAGTTGAAAAAGCCAAGCTGGACATTTCCTAAAATTTCATTTTCAAAGCCAAGCATTAAAGCCCCTGATGTTGATGTCAACATTGAAGCCCCTGATGTTGATGTCAACATTAAAGCCCCTGAGGTTGATGTCACATTACCAGAGATCAAAACAGAAGTTCATATTCCAGATGTTGAAGTCAAAGAACCCTCAGCTGCTATTTCAATGAAAGAGCCACCTACTGCAGAACTTGATGCAAAATTGAAAAAGCCAATGTTTTCATTACCCAGCTTTTCATTTTCAAAGCCAAGCGTTAAAGAACCTGAAATCAACGTTGACCTTCCACATGTTGATGCTTCTCCTCCACAAGGAAAATTGGAGGTCAAAAAGCCTGAAGTGGAAATTAAAGTTCCTGAGCTTGAATCTGAACATGTTGGGCAAGGAAGCAAGTTTAAAATGCCAACGTTTGGAATATCATTACCCAAAGTAAAAGGCCCTGAAGTTGATTTAGGCGCATCAAAGAAAGATGTGCATGTCACGCTATCAGAAGCTAAACCAGAAGTCCAATTCCCTAATGTTGAAGCCAAAAAACCTTTTGCTCAAGTGGAAGTGAAAGCTCCTGAAATTGAAGCTCAGTTAAAAGATCTTGAAGGATCACCATCAAAATTTAAAATGCCAACATTCAAAATGCCTAAATTTGGTGCTGCTACCCCAAATATCACTGTAGAAGTACCTGATGTGGACAACAAAATTGAAATTGATGGAGCTCAGCCTACAATTCGTAAAGAGGGAGCTACAATGGACATCTCTATGCCAAAAGTAAAAGGACCTGAAATTAATCTAGGCTTAACAAAGAAAGGTGTAGGTGTCACATTACCAGAAACTAAAGCTGAAGTCAAAGGGACCTCTGCAACCATTGCAGTACCAGATGTGCCTACAATAGAGGTTGATGAGAAGTTGAAAAAGCCAAGCTGGTCATTGCCAAAATTTTCATTTTCAAAGCCAAGCATTAAAGCCCCTGATGTTGATGTCAACATTGAAGCCCCTGAGGTTGATGTCACGTTACCAGAGACCAAAACAGAAATTCATCTTCCAGATGTCGATGTCAAAGCACCTTCAGGTACCCTTTCAATGGAGGAGCCACCTCCGGTAGACATTGAGGTTGATGCCAAATTAAAAAAGCCAATGTTTTCATTACCCAAATTTGCATTTTCTAAGCCAACTGTTAAAGAACCTGAAGCAGAAGTCAATATCTCAGAGGTGGATGCCAAACAACCTCATGTGGAAATTAAAGCTACTGAGATTGAAGCTGAACTTGATGGGCAAGGAAACAAGTTTAAAATGCCAAAATTTGGCATTTCATTACCAAAGGTAAAAGGTCCTGATATTGATTTGAGCTTATCAAAGAAAGATGTAGATATCACACTACCAGAAGCTAAAGCAGGAGTCCAACTCCCTGATGTTAAAATAAAAGAACCTTCTGCTAAAGTGGAGATTAAAGCCCCTGAGGTTGAAGTTCAAGTTAAAGATACTGAAGGATCACCATCAAAATTTAAAATGCCAACATTCAAACTACCAAAATTTGGAGTTAGCTCTCCAAATATCACTGCAGAAGTACCAGATATGGACAAGGATATCAAAATTGAAGGAGCTCACATGAAAATTCCTGAAGGTGTGGTTGACATCACAGCACCGAGCATTGGTCTTGAAGCTCCCTCTGTAGATGTGAATACTACAGGAGTTGAAGGAAAAGGAAATAAGTTTAAAATGCCAAATCTTGGTATCTCTATGCCAAAGGATAAAGGACCAGAAATTGATTTAAGCTTATCAAAGAAAGATATAGAGGTCACATTACCAGAAACTAAAGCAGAAGTCAAAAAGTTTTCATTACCCAGATTTTCATTTTCAAAGCAAAACGTTAAAGAGACAGAAATCAATGTCAATCTGGCAGAGGTGGATGTTTCTCTTCCAGAGGGAAAGATGGAAGTTAAAGAACCTGAAGTGGAAATTAAACCACCAGAGGCAGAAGTCCACTTAAAAGATGTTCAAGGGTCACCATCAAAATTTAAAATGCCAACATTCAAACTGCCTAAATTTGGAATTGCTACTCCAGATGTCACCGTAGAGGTACCTGAACCGGACAAAGAAATGAACATTGATGGAGCTGAGCTGAAAATACCGAAAGGGGAAGCCGCAGCTGACATTACAACACCCAGCATTGGCATTGAAGTCCCAACTACAGATGAAATGAAAGTCCCTGATGTTGAAGTCAGAGAGCCTTCTGCAACCATTTCAGAGGCACCTACAATAGAGTTGAAAAAGCCAAGGTTTTCATTACCAAAATTTTCATTTTCAAAGACAACTGTTAAAGAACCTGAAGTCGATATCAATCTTCCGAGAGTAAATGATACTCCAGAAGTAAAGGTAGAGGTTGAACAAACCAAAGCAGAAATTCAAGCTCCTGCGAGTCAAGTTCAACTGAAAGACTTTGAAGGATCACCATCAAGTGTTGATATTAAAGCAAATGAACCAGAAACGTCAGCATTAGATTCTGAAGCACCAAAGACTGAGATTGACAGTGAGGTCCAAGGCTCTCCAAGTAAATTTAAACTACCATCATTTAAAATGCCAAGGCTCAGTTTTTCAAAATCCAAACCTGAAGATGAATATATCCGTGGCGATACTGAATCTGAGCACAATCAGGCGGAAATTGAAGTTGAGCCACAAGGACTGGGGAAATCATCCAAATTGACTTTAACATCATTTGGTGAGATTCTCAAAACCATTGATGTTGAATTTGATGTACCAACAAAAGAGGAAGTGGAAGAAAAGCTTACACCTTCAAAGGAGGTCTGCGGTCCAGATGAACTCAATGTTCAGAACATTGCTGAGAAAGAGGATGAAATGACAGAAATAAAAACCAAACCAAAATTCACATTTCCCAGGCTCAGTTTTAGTCGGTCACCAGAGGAAACTGAGACAGTGGATAGCACAAACGCAAAGGAGTCAAAGGAAAAGGATTCTGTCAAAAGTCCTGAGAGGGCTGGCTGGTTGAAATTCCCCAAATTTGGATTGTCTTCTCCACCAGAAAAAGAGGAGCACGAGAGTGAGAAGAGCCCTGAGGAGGATGTTAGCACCACCTGCTCAGTACGCTCATCCGATGCCTTTGCCGATATTAGCTCTACAGTGACAAGTGAACAAGTTGGCCTCTCCTTATCCTCCCCAACCAAGGTAACTGTCAAATACTCTGATCCTAATGCCAAAATGGGGCTTGGAGAGCTGCATGGTAATGTAATTTCTTCCACAACAAGGACTGGGCTGATCTCAGTTGAGCCCAACTTGCCTGAGAAAATCACCATTCTGTCCTCTGGAGGTTCATCTTCATCAATAGACACTCTCAAATTGGAATCTGGAAAAATTCACGTCATTACATCAAATATACAAGCAACTCCAGAAGCGCAGCATGCCACCCTACTAACCGATTTCCAAGTCCAATCAGCTGGAGGCCTGCAGACTGGCAAGAGAACCGTCGTTCAGAGGCAAGTAGTGAGGGAAACAACAAGTGAAAACAGAGGAACGGTTGTAATGACTAAAAGAGTGACACACGTGTTTGGCGTAGACCCTGCTGAACCCATCTCAGATGAAACAGCATCGTCTATTCAACGGCTGAGAGACACTGTGCACTCTGAGAAAATGAGGTTTTTTGATGGAGCTAAGAAGTAAGATAACTTGGCCAATTAAGTTAAGGAAGGAATAGAAGGAATAGAAAAGTGAGATTGAAAACAGGTTGGTGATCTGAAAAACTGTCTGGCAGAATTAACAGACTTACCAACCACAGGCAAAGTTTGTTGGTGTTTGGATGGCTAGCATTAACTTCAAGCGTTGGTTGTATGTTGTAGACCTGTAAAGAGATGAAAGATTAATAAAATTAACACTGCAAATATGATCAAGTTGCAATTGAGTGCCCTTATAGCATTGATGATGGGGCTTCACAAAATATTCTTGCTTATGGTACAAAGCTAAAGTAAGCCTTGTCTAGTCTTTATTGTTGATCAGAGCATTGATCAGAGTTGTGTTCTTAATTTCATGATGTTAATCTGCTACACGTTTGATTGCAAAGAATATTGTAAACTCCTGTCACTGTTACTGACATTCCCAAAAATGTTTACAATAATTTAATTGTAAAGGCGAGTAGAGGACGCCTAGATTGTGCAGTTTATGACCAAAAATGCCTATGTACATGTATCACCAAGATTTTCTTGTTGTTGTTGCTAAAGTGTAGAGACATAATGGAAATGCAATGTTCATATGAAATGCTTGTGATGAAACACAGCAAGTATGTTGCTGCAACTATATTTTGTATTAATACTTTGCTTAGAATTTAATTTGCTACAATAAACAGCTATCAACAGTATATTCTCATTCAGTATCACTGTACAAAGTGGGAACATTGACCTGGCTCTGTAAATAGATGTTAATGACCTCTGGAGTTTCTTTGATTATCGCTCCTATTTGTATTCTGACTTTGATGTAGGCTTAGTCGATGTTTGCAAAGTTATACACAATAAATAAATCCTATCAACTAATGTGATAATGCCTCTTAAATTCATGAGTTAGGTGATGGTGACCGAGTTATGTGCTGTGTTTTAGATCGGTGGTTCTCAACCCCGGTCCTCGGGGGCCCAGAGCCCTGCTGGTTTTCCATCCAGCAGTCTGATCAGGACTGATTAAGACCTGGGCCGCCTGGTAAATGTAATTAATGGTAAAATAGAAAACCAGCAGGGCTCCGAACCCCGAGGACCAGGGATGAGAACCACTGCTCTTAACCTCTACCAAGTGGTAGTTTATGCAGTTCACCACTAGGGGTAGACAGAGCTCACCAGCAGCTGCACCACCTCCAGGTTGAAATAACTAAAACTAAAGTTAGTCATCTGTCTGGTGAAGTGAAGCCTGATTATGCTAGCTTAATATCATATATAAAACAGGGTTAGCTTGCTAGGCTTTGTTTCATCCCTGTTTTCTAGGTGATGGTCGACTCACTGGATTCCACTCCAGTGTTGTTTATTTTATGTATAAAATAACAATGAAAATATAGTACAAACTTTCAGTGAGAAATGTTAATTCATCTCTCCATGACAACTGAAACCAATTAATCTATAAAGATGGTTTTATATATTCCTTTTATATATTCCTAATCAAATTCCATGACTTTTCCAAGACTATTCCATGGCATATAGCACAATTTCCATGACTAACAGCAATCAGGGTCTCTGTTTTTCCACTGACTATGTGAACTGAATGTTCCAGGTCTTATTTCTGGCTCCAACTATCTCTTAGGACCAATACTATCAGGACATTTCTCAAAGGGAAGTGGGTCAACAAAGCAGCCAAGCTGAAACATTCAACATTTCTCTGGTTGGAAAAAAAGATTATCAACAGTTTTTCATGCCATTTCCAAAACCACACGCACATGCTCCATTTTTCCATATGTTGAATTCCGTGACTTTTCCAGGTTTCCCATGACCGTAGGATCACTGTCCTTGACTGAAACTTGCAGGCGTATTTATTTTTCTTTGAACTCTCCATTTGCTTTTTCAGCCCGCTGAACTAGAAATCGTAACCATAGCGACTACATTTTTGGTGTAACGTATTTTGTTGACCGTTGGGAAACAGCATTGATAGTATACGGTCTACATTTTTTGTGTTACTATTTTTTAACAAATATAGTAAATGAGTAGATTATTACATGTGATATGGGAGAAAATGGTGAGAAATGACACCACGGGAGAACACCGGGGAGACCAGGACGGCTGGGAGGTGAGACTTGAGAGCTAACAGACATGACAACACGCCCGCCACACACGACGCGTCATCGGCTATTTAGGGAATATCGCTGGTTATGTGCTGCCTTCAGGTCCTCCTCGTAAACTCCGACTTCCGACATAAACAGTCGCGGATTTTGGTTGGTTGCTTTTGGTTGGAAATAACAGGTGATTATCAAATCCACAAACACCAAGTCGGGACTTTTACCGGGTACCGTATTCCTTCATAGATATGTGTATGTGTGTGTGTGTGTGTGTGTGTGTGTGTGTGTGTGTGTGTGTGTGTGTGTGTGTGTGTTATCTACGGCAGTGACATTGAGAAATAAAAAATACGAGCGTCCCCGTAAACTTTCATTCTCGTTCCAAG
>CABFOQ010024823.1:0-12930 GCA_900660455.1 Gephyroberyx darwinii
AGACGTTCGTGGCCTGCATCATCTTCGTCTTCATCAGCGACACCGAGGTCTACAAACGTCACGACGCGCTCAAGTACTGCCTGGCGGTCTACTGCATCTGCTTCATCCTGTCTACGGCCATCATCGCACTCTGCGTAGGCGAATGCACCGGCTGTCTCCCGTTCCCATTTGCCCGCTTCCTCTCCTCCTACGCCCTACTGGCCGTGGTCCTGTATCTGTCAGCAACCATCATCTGGCCCATATTCAACTTTGACCCCAAGCACGGGGGAATGAAAAACAGGCCCTATGACTGTAGCAGCACGGTGGGGCTGTGCGTCTGGGATAAGCTCATGGCTGTGGCTGTGCTCACCGCCATCAACTTCATCCTCTACCTGGCCGACCTCATCTATTCTGCCCGCCTGGTGTTTGTCAGCGCTTGAGGGCGGGAAGATTGGTAATTGGTGAGAGAGTGGGTGTAATAGAGAGAGAGAGAAAGAGAGAGAGAGGAGAGGAAAAGAGCGAGGGGTTGAAGTCACTGGCTATGCTTCCATGTACAGCAATAGTCCCTCAAAATACTTATTCTGTTCATGAGTTGGTGCACGTACATATCCTGTTTGCAATAACCCGGGTAAACTATGTGATTGCAGGTACGTGCCAAAATACCCCCAGGCATGTTGATACCTTGTCTTGTTTACTGGTGGTTTTTCAGATCAGTACAAGCTTGGTGCCCTTTGTAACACTCTAGATAATCCATGTATTGATAAGTAAACGGGGATATTTGTGATCGGGATGTGAATGTGCACGTTGACTCTAGACTTTAACCATCAGATACCAGCTAACGCCCAGAATACGGTGTGCATGTAAACATAGTCAGTGATGTAAACGGTGTAATGAAAGAAAACGCGGCTTACTGTTTTTTGTTTTTGCATTATATATATATATATATGTACGTATATGTATATGTCAATGTTCTGCCTTAAGTCTGTTTTTAGTTTGGATTCCAGCCATACGGAGACTGCCAAGCAGTATTTTTCTCATTTGATGCCAAAGGAGAAAATGCAGGAAACAATCATGAAGAATTTCATTTGTACGGAGCCAAGATCAAGTCCAAAGAAAGATTTTTTTTATTTCACTAAAGTAATCTCTTATGACAGTTTGAATTCATGCGATTAATTGGACATATAGTAGATTTCCTTTCAGTCCACAGTGCTGAGGATGTTCTCACTGATCCAGCTGTGTGAGCTCCAATGTTTCAAGACTTGAAGTAGTACAAAAACAGTTTACAGGATGTACTGAAGAATGCTAGGCTAGCTTTTTGCTCATCGTATGATATTGTATGTATATCATCAGGCTACAATCAATGACAAGAATATATATATGTGGCAAGAACATATGCAAGATTGTGGATTTAGAAAAAGACATTTATAGTTTAAAGTGCACTTAATGTTAGTATTTTTTTATGTGTGTTCCCATTCTCTGTAGTGCGATGCCTCCAAGTATCAAAGCATCTTTCAATACCTAACTCGCAGCACTTAAACTAATACACATTCTCAATTGGGCCCATTAGTTTTGTACTGCTGTGAAAAAAAATCCTCTGAGAAAGAGATAAAAATGATGCCTCTCTTTTTCTTGTTTTCAGTGTTACATTCTTTAACTTTTTATATTCCACTGTTCTTATTTCAAGTGTGCACGTCAGTGTTTTAGGAAAATGTAATCCAGTGTTTGAATAAAACCACATGGTAAAGAGGTGTGTGTTTCTGTGTTATTGTCTTGTTAAAGGTGCTTTTTTGTCAAATATCCTACAGGATGAGAATATGAGAACGATCTTCATGATGGTTTGCAAATAAATGTAGTTTCGTTTAAAAAGGGTATTTATTGAATGAATTTGAAGAATAAGGCCTCACAATACCGGGCCCTGATTGGCCCGACAACACAGCTGCTCTAATTCAACCTGCTGAGTAACGCTTTACACTTCAAATGCTGCAAAATCGCCTGATTGGATGGATTTCAGGTAAGGTGAGCCAATCAGGACCAAGTCCAGTTGTGATGTTTTTGCTGCAGTTGGTCTTAAATTGCCTGTATAAAAGAGATTATATAGTTATCTAAATAGAGGAACGTGTTACTGTGACGTCCTGGAAATTTGTCAAAGAAGTCAATTGCCACTCAAAGTTGTATAAGCAGAGCAGCATGGAGGGAAACCAGCATACAGCTCAAACTGCAGCCAAGCATTTTTACACCTACAAGTTACACAAAATCCCTTTGGGTTTATCAGGTCACAATAACAAGGCGGTAGGAGAGACACAACAGTGTGGGAAACAGATAACTGGGAGACTCTCAGGGTCGGGCCCCAAGATCGTCTCCCGGGTGGCATCAGTATTTTCAACCAGATACAGCATGGCATCTAAGTATGGCATCAGCTACTATTACTACTGGTACATATATGTGTACTATCTATTAGTATTTCATGTTATACAGTGTATTAAAGTCAAGTCATCCCTCTCTCTCTCCCAATCTTTCAAACCATATTAAAAAATAAATAATCAAAAATATAAGAGTTATTATAGAAGTTAATTCCTCTGCTCGGATGTCTTATGTAATAGACACACACACAGCCACAGAAACATCCATGCACTCACAAGTCCGCCACTTGGGAGGTGTGGTTTGCGGGTGTCTGCTTTGTATAATGTAGTCATCCCTGTGGTATTTCACTGCCTGCCAGAGAGCAGCAGCCCTCCACTCTCTCCCAGCATGGCCGACACAGCAGCAGCCCCACTGGACAGGGATCGGTTCAGGTGCCCCATCTGCCTCGACACTCTTAAAGAGCCGGTAGCGATTCCCTGTGGCCACAGCTACTGCATGGGCTGCATCAGCAACTACTGGGCCGAAGACCCTTCCTCCGAGGCCAGCGCCTGTCCCCAGTGCAGGCACACCTTCAGCCCCAGACCCATCCTGAAGAGAAACACCATCCTGGCCGAGATGGTGGAGAAACTGACCAAGACGGGCGTCCAGCCGCCTCACAGCTCCGTCAGCCCCGGGGATGTTGCATGTGATTGCTGCCCAGCCGGGACCTCCAAAGCTGTACGATCGTGTCTGGTGTGTCTGGCGTCTTACTGCGAAACTCACCTGAGACCCCACGGCGAATCTCCGGCCTTGAGGAAGCACGTGCTGGTCGAAGCCACCGCGCAGCTTCAGGAGAGGGTTTGCCCTCATCACGATAAACTGCTGGAGATTTACTGTCGCACCGACCAGCAGTGTGTGTGTCTGCTGTGTGTGATGGAAGAGCACAGGGGGCATGATACCGTCTCAGCTCCTGCCGAGAGGGCCGAGAGACAGGTAGGACGTTCACCTGATGATCTGTCATACCCGGCGATCCACTGACTGATGGAAGGATCTTTTTCATTCAGTTAACATTGATGCAAAAGTTGTTATACTCACCTTGAGTTTTTTTGTTTCTTTGCTTCTTCTGAGATGTTTTATAAGGATGTTACAGGATTTCTTTACTCAGGGGATCATATTCCAAAAATATTCTTAATGCATTTATTGCAAAAAGCAGCAGCTGGGGAACAAATAATGTTGTGGCTTCTAAGCTACTGAGTCTTAAGAAGACTTGCAATGCATTAAGACACATTTTTGAGAGTGATCCCTACGACAGTCAGGGGATTTGGGGATAGCAACCTTCCAGTCACAAGCCTCCTTCTCTAACCACTGCTGCTCCAAAAGGAAAACGTTGAGGAAAATGTACCACTATCCCTGTGTTGAATCTAAACTCACTGCTATCGGGTTGTATGGTTTCAATCATGAGAACATTTCCCTGATAGGTATCAGAGTTGGATGTAAAGGTTAGAGGCGTGCTCACATGAGAAAGCCGAATTTCCCTACCCATAGTCAAATACTAGCCGGTGTTCATCTGCCTTTGTGGTGGATGATAGCAATCATCTGATTTGATATTCAACATGAGATAGTGAGCGTGTGTGAGTGTGTGTGTGTGTGAGAGAACCCGATATTGACTTAGCCTTTGCACAGACTGTTAGTTTCAATTAGGTCTGTGTTTCCACATGCAAAGCACCTTCCTTTTTGAAACTGATCTGATGTAGTGTACAAATACAGTATGTCCTCTTGACAGGCCAACACACACCGAGACCTTTACAGTCTTTTAAACACAAACTCAACTTTTGTCAGCACAAGATCTGATAATATAGAAAAGATGTGAAAATGCCCCAATAATCACAATATTTTGTGTGTGTGTGCGTATGTTCATGTGCTTGGATGTGTGCAAGTATTTGAATCCTTCAAAATGCAGCCTTTTCTGTTTCTGGCCAGAGGCACCTGGGGAGGAGCAGGAGGAGGTCCAGGCAAAGGATCCAGGCCAAGGAGAAGGAGATAGTGGAGCTGAGGAGGGTCGTGGAGTCCCTCAAGGTGATGCTCTTTTTCAGCAACAACCTGCATTACACATATTCACACCTGGGAGCTTTCCAGAATACCCACAATCCTCCATGGCTGGCCACTGACCCAATCTACTGGAGAAGCTGGGATTTAAGGGCCTTGCTCAAGGCCGTTGAAGTAGTTGAAGGAGGGGAGAGAGTTACTTATTCATTTCCCCCACAGAGATTTCACCAGAATCAATTACGTTGAGGTCTATTACCTAAAAAGAAGCAATACAATGCATTAGAGGTAATTGAGGCTTTTCAGTCCAAACCTCTATATCCATTTGGTGGATGTCTCAATTTGGAGTGAATCCAATTCCAGAGCACACTGGAGCGTTTCGTGAGTCACCATAATTTCAACCTGTGACGTCTCCCTGCAGCTCTCAGCCCAGGCGGCGTTGGAGGACAGTGAGAGGGTCTTCACCGAGGTCCTCCACTCCATAGAGAGGAGGCACATGGAGGTGAGGGAGCTGATCAGAGGTCAGGAGGAGACCGCCGTTAGCCAGGCTCAGCAGCTGCTGGACAAACTGGAGCAGGAGCTGGTGAAGCTGAAGAGGAGAGAAGCCGAGCTGGAGAAACTCTCAAACACCGAGGACCACATCTACTTTCTCCAGGTAACGGCGTTTAGCGTTGGTGACCCTGATCGTTACTCACCAGGGACCGCAGTTATAAAAACTCTCATTTTGAAGAATATGCTGAAAAGAAATAATGAAAATTTTATCACATTATATAAATGTATAGTATTCATTCTATGGTAAATGTTACAAAATGCTTTTTTCATCAGAATCAGGAAGTCATTCTGAGTTGGATTTGATCATTAGAAAATAAGAGTGTGTAAGAGTCACATTCAAACACTATCAGCTTGCTACTGCAGTGTACTGTAGCCATGTCAGCAAGGAAAATATAGGACATAATAAGGTAAATATTGGACTTTTGCACCATGCAATTGTTTGACTACAAAACTCTTATGCTAATATTACATTTTATGCTTTTATGAAGCTGCTAAAAGATAGACCTGCTAATTTCAATAGTTTGAGAGAAGGCTGAGATGGGTTTCATCTGACGTGAGGAGTGAGTAGATAGTGACTCATTTTGCGGTGAACTATTCCTTTAATGAGTAACCTCAACTGGTGTAGTGTTCAGTTGGAGTGAAAACCTGCAGGGCTGGACACCCTCCGGCTTCGAGGGAAGGCTGGTGTTATATTCTTTCTTCTATCGTCACCCTCCAGAACTGCCAGTCAGTATCCCAGAAGACCGAACTCATCGAGTCCCTCAGCGTCACGGTGGTCCCTCTGCTGGATTTCAGCAAGGTGCAGTCCGCTGTGTCAGCTCTCCAGAAGAGGCTAGAGGACCTTTTCAAGGGGGAGCTGTCAAAGATTTCCAGAGCAGGTGGGTGCAACAACATTCAAACAAAACCAAAAAAAAAAGTCTTACTTTGCCAATATGCCGATTTAACTGAAAATTTGTATTATTGTTACGCCATTTAATGCTTCTTCCTTCACAGCCAACACCGTGAAGCTCCTGCAGTGCCCGGAGCCCCGGGTCAGACCAGAGTTCTTGTACTGTAAGTCAAAAGAGAAACCTCAATTATGACTATTATGGAAGTCCTGGGAATTAATCTCAGTGGCTACGAAGAGTAGGGACCGGAGATGCCCCCTGTGGCCCCATGTGAGATACTGGTTTGTTTAAGGGCCAATTCAACTCCAAATGTAAACTACATATCACATAATAACAACAGAGGTTGTCATATTGGACATAAGGGCTCTTTTTATGGCTAAAAGATTTTCAGTTATTGACCTTTGAAGAAAACCCACTGCCTGAGTGTTTGAACTGAAAGTGAAGTATGACTTCTCTAAATCAGCATCTGTTCCATACTATTTCTAAACTATTTATAGACTCCTCACCATGCTTTGTACTTTTCTCGTCTACTCCCACCCTCTTCCTCCTCCTCCCATTACTCCCAGATTCCTACCAGCTCTCGGCGGACCCCAGGACGGCCCACAGGGACCTGAGTGTATCCCAGGACTCCAGAGCGGTGACGGTCAGGACCAGGGACCACCCGGACCACCCGGAGAGGTTTGACTACTGGTGCCAGGTGCTGTGTCACCAAGCCCTGTCCGGTCGCTGCTACTGGGAGGCCGACTGTAGTGGGGGCGGCGTCAACATTGCAGTGGCCTATAAATCCATGACCAGGAAAGGAGACGGCAACGACGCCCACTTTGGGCGCAATGACAAGTCGTGGAGTTTGTTTTGTTCGAGGAAGGGTTGCACCTTCTGGCATGGGAACGTGGCGACTAGAATAGCTAGCCCATCCACTGGTAAGATAGGAGTGTACCTGGACCACAAGGCAGGGACTCTGTTGTTTTACAGCGTGTCTGACACCATGACACTACTCCACAGAGTCCAGGCTAGGTTTACTGAGCCTGTGTATCCAGGGTTTGAGTTTATGTGTTACGGGGTGTCTGTAATACTGTGCCAGGTAGAGTAGCACAATAGGGGGAAGGGGGATTACAGCAGTTACAGCAGTGTGCCTGTGTGAACCTGATTCTAATCTTGTTTTTTTACTTCAACTTGATGGTTTTAGATTAATTCTGGGACATATTTGATTCAAATGTATGTCTTTATTGTTTTCTGCACATTTTGGCCTCTGTATTATATTAAACATTGTAACTACAGTCTCAAGAAAGTGTACATACATCTTTACATACATCTTTTTATTATCATTATAAACATAATGTATATCTTTGTGCAAAAAAAAAAAAGGTGTAGTGTGCAGGACCCCTGGAGTGAAAATATCCTTGCTGACCCAGGACTGAATCCCACCAGAACCTTTTCTCCTTCATTTCCTGTTTTGCTTTTCCCCTTCTTCCCATTGAAAAATGATTCCTGTTTTCCCGAGAGATGGTGCAGTTGGTTGTGACACTCGCCTCTTAAACCTTCAATGCCTCTGCTGGATCGGGATTAAAATCTGACAGGATCTTCTGCCCTGTGTCTGGTCTGCACTGCCTAATCTAAACCTCGCTACTGTTGCAATAAAGGAAAAGGTCCTGTGGGGCGTGGCCTTCCTACTCTCCTTAAAAAAGAAAATTAATTCTTGGACTTCCCACTCTCTCCCATAAAAAGAACAAAGAGTGCAAGTCATCAGTCTTACAATAGCTTGATACAATCTCCAATGAAAGAGGCCATAGAAAGAACTCTGTCTCAAACATACGATCCTGCTTCCACTCTTAAAAAGGATGCATCATTTTAAACACAGCCAAGAGTCTAGTTTGGATCAATTTTACATTTCAGCATTATTGAACTGAAAAGTTTGAAAACTATGGTAATTTGTTTGAATTTGTTTGAATCAATATGACTCCATTCCTCTGGTACTGGGTGTTGGGACCCCCAAATAGTTTGTGCTTACCAATGGATGTTAACAGTGTCACGTAGTGTAGAGAGTCCTAATTAACCTTAAGGATACACCAACGTTTTGGGAGTTTGGCCCATTGGTCACGTTTGGTCCAATATGTTTGGTGCGCATGCTAACGCTACTTCTGACCCTACATCGACCCTGTGTTCTTATTTTTTGCTTCCATTGGCGCAGAGTCTTCCATTATCCATGGGCTTTGACTCCCTCGCCTTAGGGATGAATCTAACCAACCATACTTTAGCCTCTTTCTTCTCTTTTTGGATGATACAGTACTCCTCAACCAGTTCTTGCCTTCCACATGACCAACCTCTGTTTTACATGGGTCATCTTCTCACATAAGTAGGCATATCCTCTTTAATGTCCATAGATGCATAACGTCCCCCCCTCTGTTCTTCCATCAGGCCTGCAACCTTTTGGCATCGCTCTACTATGATCCTGCTATGTTATTCATTACTTCTTGTCCTCTGTTTTTCTGTACAAATACCCAGCGCATTACAATTGTCCTTCTGCGCCATGCAGACAGATTTACATGCGTGATTATAACCAGCCTCTTAAAATATTTGTCCATGGATGTCTTCTCTTCCCTGCGGGGATTTTATTGTTCCCAACAAATTCTTGGCTGAACCACAACAGCCAGCCATGTACACCTTAAATATGAACACTTTGAAAAGCTGTACAAATATCTGGATTAGTATTAGCATTAGCATTTGTATTAGTATGTAATTAGTATTAGCATTGGTATTAGTGTTAGTAGTAGGATTAGTGTTAGGATTAGCATTAGCATTATCAGTATGACTATCAGTTTCAGTATAAGTATATGCATTAGTATCAGTAGCAGTATTAGAATTAACATTAGTATTAGCATCAGTATCAGGATTAGTAGTATTAGCATCAGCATTAGCATTAATATTAGTATTAACCTTAGTATTCACATTAATATTAGGATTAATATCAATATTAGCATTAGCATTAGTATTAGTATTAGTATTATTATGTGTACTGTATCTTCAGGATACAGTATAGCAGCACATAAAAAGTAGGCACAGTGAGGCAGCCTGATTGCTCTCTATTGCTGTCACATACTTTAGTGATGCTATAGTTAGCGTGCCTTTTGGGATTCTAGTTTTCCAGTAACCACGGCCAGGTTTAGACATAATGGTCATTCTGTTATCACTTAGGCTCTTTATGATCTAGTAGAGGCATTCGCATTAAGGCTCCACTTGGCATAGCAGTCAACCTGTATGTGTCAGTCATTTAAGAGAGCTCAATGATGTTTGAGATTGTACCGCCCTCTGGTGGATCTGAATCACTGTGACAAGACATATGGATAGGCTTCAATTCTATTTAAGCATTGTAAATATGTTGATTGTGCCTTTATTGAAATATATTGCAGTGCAACCCCAACACACAACTGTAGTTTTGCAGATACCACCAGAGGAAGTTATAGATAGTGTAAAAGATGTTTTGGTGAATTTTTACTGACCTTTTTAGATGTAAATTCATAGTCTATGATAGGTTATTTTAAGAAGTAAAGCATAAATTGTCTGAATTATCCGCAAAGTCCACAAATTCACTTCTATTCATTGTGAATGGAGCAGGTCTAGACTACAGATGTTGATGGCATCACAGAAATGTAGCTCTCTGGTTTTGCTAGCTTTGGGAGAGAGTTGTGTGTGTTCAGAAATGCTGATACCTTGAAGACACACTGTACCTTCTGCATCCAAACTCAACTTCCAGGACAGCGATGAAAGAGGCAGAAAAGAAGTGTACTGCTGAGGTCGAGAGGAAATTTCCAGTCTGATTCTCCTGTCCGCAGCTTCATTGGACCAGAAGACTGATCGTGAGTTTTCTACATAGAAGATGGCTGGACAGGTAAAGTGCACACACACAGCCTTTCTGGGATCCCTCATAATGGAATATTTTAGTATATAGGCCTGCTATACTGTAGCTCCTCTCCAGATGTCACCAATCAAAAAAGACAGGTACAAGACAGATCCGCCACCAGCATTTATATTCATTATATTCATTCATTTCTGGCATGCAGCGGCAGTGGCCTACTGATTAGTTGCTTAGGGCTATTACAATGAAGAGGGGGAGAGGGAATTTTCATTATTGTGCAATTCTATCGCAAGGGTGTGTTTTCCGATCATCCTCCATCTAAGAATCAACAGCCTGAAGTGTTGAAATAAATATAAAGGTGAAAAGATAGATAAGGGGAGATACTTCCATAGCCTGCGGGTCATATTTCTTAGAGTGACTAATAAAAAAAAGCATCAGCTGAAAGAATCTGGTAGAATATGACAGTAACACGCAGAAGTTAAAGGCTATTGAGCAGGAATGAAATGCTCAAGGTTATGGTTGTTCATAAAAAACAATATGTGCCCGGAACGTGAACGTTACTTGTCATATAGGGGAATGTATTATGCTTCTTGGTCAGTGGTTTCTACTTGGTACTTTTCTGTGTGTTTTTGCCACCTTTTACCTCACAAGAATTTTCCATGTGTAGCTACCTTTCCTGAGCACACCAGCCCATACGGTGCCCTTGCCAAAGAGAAAAGGAGGAGCTGGAAGAGTTGATGTCATGAAGGAATTATGGCTTCAGATTCCAAGCGTAGATCCAACTCATACGACGTTCAGTGCTCCACACAACGTTAAACTATACGTCTCACCATCAGGCCTTTCCAGTCCCTAGTCCCCAACATGCCCATGTATGGTTACGCCAAACCATATAGGCCCATAAAACTGTCAAGAAAACATATAATACTACTTTAGTGTCTTTTTTGTTAAGTCAGTGCATTTTTATTGCCTTTTTCTCGTTTCTGTTTTACAATAATTTAAGACTCTTGTCTACCTTTCTCATAGCCGCAGTCAGTTTTAGTGGATAAAGTGCACACACCAGACAGTAAGACCTGTGAGGACTTGCAACAGAGTGAATAATATCCAAGTTACTGATTTAGGACTACTGAAGCATGCTGGTTGTATGTCCCCCCAGGTGGCGCTGTTCTCCAACAAGTCATGCCAAATGGTGCCTTGTTATTCTGCGCTGCATGGAAAGGATTTAACAGACGATTCCTCATAGAAACCTTTCAAACAAATCCAACGGTCCCAGCCGGGTCACATTAATTCACACACACATCAACATAAGGTAAACTTCACACCAGAATCCCTCATCGCCCTTTCTCTTTTCTCAAAAACTTCCCCTCCATAGCTTCCTGTCAGCTTACCCTGAACCCCAGCCAGGGCTTAGGATGCCCCGCAACTGATGGTTGTCGGGGGGTGTCCCATCTACTGAAATCTGAAAAATAATAAGCCTGATGAGTCAATTTATCATTAAACTCTTTGCTGACAGCTACTATTTTTACTCTTTCTCTGCTACCAAGTTATTTTGTTGAAATACTACATGTATATTTCTGGTATCACAATAATTCAGGCCCCAAATCCTGTCACCACTACTCAAACAGGTCAAACAGTAGGTAGCTAACATGACTGCCAGAGCAATCTTATATCAAGGTGTTAGCAGGAAAGATAGTCATGAACTCATGGGCCTTTAAATCCCTTGAAACTAAGGTAAAGAGACTGTAAAGCGTGACATTTCTCTTCTTGTGCAATGTCTTCTCTGAAAATGGGATTAAACCGTTGGGTTTTCCGTGGAGTCTTTCTGTTTTCCTTCAGCCTCTCCATCCTGGATTTAGGTCATATGATTGTATGGACGGTGCAAACAAAAAGACAGATGACACGACACACAGCATAGCCAAGTGTTTTTTTTGTATAATTTATATTGAAAACATGTTAAAAACTTGAATCTCCCTTTGTAAAACCATGACAGTTACCTATGGCCATAATTACAACAGTGTCCCGGTAATCAAATTCCCCTTGTTTCAATATTGCCTTTAATTGGAGCGATGCATCTTAATACCAACCGCATAAGGAATAGAATGATACTGCAGATCAAACAGGGTGATCAGAGGAGCTGTACTGAGATCAGTTTGGCTGGTTGTCCATCTGAGAGCCTGACTGGAAAGATCGGATGTCCTCCCCGATGAACTCAGTCACTGTTGTGGGAGAAGAGGAGAAAATCAGACTTCTGTGTCCACGAATCCACATCCATCTCTCTTTCCGTGCATTCATCCTTCCATCATCCAGCCCTCTGTCCATCAGTCCTTCCTCTAATCCATCCATCCATCTCATACACCCAGTGCCAATGATCTATGACCTTTATCGACCTTTATTATAACATCGATGGATCTTATCTCGTCCTACACAAGTCTCTGGCATCCCCTCACCCCTCCCATCCCCTTGAGCTACGGTGGCCTGTACTTGACAATAAGGTCACATTTTCACAATAGAGACGAGTAAGCCAGCTAGTTAGAGCAGAGATCAATTAGAAGAGGTCATAGATCACCATGTAAGCTACTGGAACAATAATACAGCTTTGGGATTTATTTTATTGGCTTGAGAACGAGGCTTTTGGGCTTTTGTAACTGAAATGCTGATATAGCTAGAATTCCCACTTCCTTAGCAACGGCCATGGAGCAGGATTGTGCAGCATGTGGTACATGGCTATCAATAAAAACTGAAATTGCCAAAGTCACTTAATCAATACCTCTGAGCACAACCATTCATTCAGCCATCTATCATCTAACCATCTGTTTACCTTCTCACTCATGTTCCCACCCACTTATCCATCAATACATCCATTCATTTCTTTTCCCTGTCATGTCTGCAGTGCAGCCACCAAAGTATTACAACGTTGTACCCATCGGTAGCCCCATACGTGCAACTCACCTTCTTCTAACGTGATGTGATGCATAGAAGCAGAGCTGGTGAACTCCAGGGGGCTCTCCTGGATCTTGGAGCCAGCCGGTGCGTCCCTCTCCCCCCGCTGTCCCGTCCCCAGCATCCTACCCTGGGGGTCCCAGCCCTCATAGTGGGAGTACGGTGCTGGGTAGAAGTCCTGATAGGGGCTTGGGTTGGAGGGAGGGGAGGGACACACCTCCTGAGGATAAGCAGAGTACTGGGGGTAAGGGGAGGTGGGCATAGGAGGCAGAGGGGAGGAGGAGATGGGGCTACCAGCAGGGAACGGGCTGAGAGAGGAGGAGTGGGAGGGAGAAGGTG
>CABFOQ010024824.1:0-14882 GCA_900660455.1 Gephyroberyx darwinii
CTCAACTGCAGCTGTCAAACATTTCAACACCTGATTGTGACGCCAAGTGTATCGCCCTTGGGAGAGACTGACTTTACACCCTGACAGTATATGCCTAAGCGTACATATGCTGGAACACAACAGGCAGGCAGCATCCTCCCCCGTCCACTGACTACGATTTTGGGGAGATGGGGAGATGGGAGCACATCATCAGTAGCCCCTATAATAAATCAAATTCAGTTTGCCTCTATGCTCCACAAATCTCTCCACTGCAGTCTTCTCTTTTCTACCCTCTGCCAATTCACCCACTGCCCCTGTTTTGCCTCAGAAACTGCCCTCGGACACCTTATTGCCTCCCGATGATCTATCTCTTTGACTATCATTTTTCTTTTTTCTACTGCTGATGCCTTACTCCACACAGGTTTCCCTCCACACAGCCCTAAGCCCCCACGGCCATGCTGCACCTGGCCTACGATGTCCCTATGCTGCTTGCTGCACTGCCTTTTTTAGGTTCCACTTCCTCCCTGTTTTAACTGTGGGCGCTACGCTTCTAACTACTGGATCCTTTGACTGGATCAGAGTCATTTCCAATCTCACCTTGGCACACTTGTACTCCTCTGTCCGGCTAGATAACGGTAATTCTACAATGCCTTTCCCGTACAAAGCCACGGTGCTTAAACAGCATTTCCTAATGAATGGGCTAACCGAGCTTTCTAGCTTTTCTACCTTTTGATAATGGAAGCGCGTACGCTGTCAAAGGCTGAGGCCAATCAGCCGAGGCAACAATCCAAATTGCAGACGCCACAATTTGAATTTTCCTGGAAGCCCTGGCTTGTCCTGTGCTTGTAATGCCTCGTATCGCTACACAATTCATAGTGGATCCTGTGTGTTCAGCAGATGCTGTCCTGCCACTTCTTCAGGTTAGTCGCCTGAGAGGACGTCAGTGTGAAAATAGTTAGAGGTGAGGATTAGAGTTGCAATGAGTTAATGTAAAATGTGACAAATATATGTACAGTGGTGAATTAGATGCTATTAAATCAATGTATATGAATAGACTGTCCTCAGATCTGTCTCAAACTTGTCTCACTTGTCATCTACAGGAAAATCACAAGATCGTCTACTTTCACTGATTTTATTTGTTTTGCAATCCAAAAACTAAACTATGACATGTGTTCTTAAACTTAAACCCTTCAGTAATTGTGAGGCCCCTACAAGTGTTTTGAATTGAAGTGTTTTGAATGTATCTTGAACCAATTTGTCTTGTTGTATCTGGAATATGTCTAGTGTCTTCAATGCATCGTGAATAAATGTTTCTGGACTACGTCGAAGACAACAGTGTGTTTATTGGCTATGCAGGAACCCCCATTCCCCAGGGACAACTCTCTCTGTTGGATTTTATGTGTTAGCATTATAACAATTCAATTTCTGTGATATTAAATAATTTGTTTTGTTTGTTTTCTGTCATGAAATTTGGAAAGAAGTATGCAATGTAGCTCCTGGGTTTATGTGCAACTTTTGCAAACACCTTCATCTAAACGTGGCATGAGGGAGTTAAAAGAACAGCCAACAGGAACTTTACATCCTTATTTCCCACAATATTCTACAGCTCTGATAAAAGTGAGTAAGTTTGCTTCTTGCTTTATCTTCAACAATTTCAAGCTGACATATAACGTCATCTTTAAGCTGATATGAGAGTATCACCTCACACAGCCACAGCACAGCGATCTCAAATATGATGGTTAATGTTTGAAAGTGCCATGTAACTTTGCTTCCGGGTCCAGCCTCAACTTTTTAATCACACAGGTTTGTCTCAATATCGGGGGGAAGCAGTCTGGTTCGGAGTCCCTGCAGAAATCCCCAATACATTTTTCTTTGTCAAGTAAATTGGTAAAAGATACCCCAGGGTGCCGCTCCTCCCTCTGTCTCCAGTAGTTGGGCTGTGTGGGTTTCTGGGTATCTGCCTTATTTCATTGCTTTTTCCTTCATTCAGCGGTCCTGTCATCTTCGCTCTGTTTATCTCTTTCTTCTATTCAGATGTTTCTTTTCACTTTCTCAGTCTGCTTGTTATATTTCTCTTACATATTTCTAAGTGATTGTCTGTCTCTTTTTCTGTTTCTATCAGAGTTTATTCAACTTTTTCCCATCCTATTCTCCTCCTTTTGTCTGTTCCCCTCAAACTTTCTGTTTTTATATTTTCAACTATTTTTCACTCAATGACTCATTTCCTTCCTTCCCCTCTCTGCCTCCTCCTGTATCTACCAATTGATTGTTTTATTTTATTCAATTGTTCTGTTAGGCTGCAATCAGACAGGAAATATTTCTCTCACACTCCAAGTCCAGCTGTGAGCATCACTCGAACGGGTGAGCTCAAAGAGCACCATGAGTGTTGCATCATTCTCATTTCTGTGCAATACAACAACTTGCGAGCTGTTTAATTAGTGTTGTCTGGCTAACCTGCAGTAACATGCTTGCTCTCCCATTTTGTCCATCTCTTTTCTGAACCCCCTAATAACAAGTTCCCAGAAAGCCACCATGGATGTGTGTTGCAGCTCTCGCTCTCTGTGCTTTCATTGCTGTTCAAAGTCCTTCAGATACACACTATATCACTCAGATGGATGGATGCTGACAGGCGTATCTGTCTTCTCAGCTCTTCAGAAATCTGCTAATCTGCACATACGATCATCCACTCTCCCCTTGCAGTTGCTGTTAATTAGCCGGCGTCCCAGTATTTACTGATTATCTCAGTGTGCCGCTGGTAGCAGCGTTCCCCGACTGTCATCTGCACTGGAACAGCTGCACCTAGGTGTGTGTGTGTGTGTGATGTATGTTTCTGCTGCTTTGAGGTAAACTGTTCCTGTTGTAAGGAAAGCTTTCCAGGCCTCATTAGGAAAAGGTTTGATCATCAGTCTGTGTGCTTCACCTGTCTGTCTCTTTAGTCTACCTATGTGTCTCTCTTTAAATACTCTTAACCTCCTCTCTCTCTCTCTCTCTCTCTCAACATCATAGTTTTGACAGTCTATCAGGGTTGCTTGCTATGAACTCCACATGATTCAAGTGTGAAACTACTCTTCACTGCATTACTACAAAACAGGTTGTTTCCATTTATAATGCAATATGAATGGAATAAAACACACATCGGCTTTTCGATGCCGATAACTCAATACAGCATCCATTGAAGGTGATAGTTAAAATAAATGATGTAACACTGCCAGAAACAATGAAAGCTTGTATTTCATTTACAGTGATATTACTTAACTTGAATACAGGCATATCCAGGTGAGTACCAGTGACAATTTGTTGCTGATGAAGCTCGAACAAACATTTAGAGGTTTTTGCAATTCATCACAAAACTTTTGAAAAAATTTGGTTAATGCGTTATGGATAACCTATCAAAGTGGTGCTTGGGGATCAGTCTCTTCTTCCAATAATATGTAATAGTATGTCATATATTGCAATAGGTGAAAACACAACTTCTAATACCTGGATCAGGCGGTTGTTTCTTTCAATTACATCACCAAATACAAGAGAAGTGTTGCCTTCAATCCCTTTGCTGCCATCATCAATTTTCAACTTATTAGTTACTGTACTACACCGGCAAACAAACCGGTTCACAGTTCACAGTATTTGTATTGTGTGGGTTCACAGTTGTCCATCTCTATGTCCAGCTTGAATTGAACCACACGTCCAACAACTGAATCCACAAACGAGAACTGTGAAGCAACAGGAGAAATCTGCAAAATAACAGCAGAGTCTGAACAAACTGGCTTGGGGGCATGAAAGTTCAGCGTTATTTTCTCTTTGAGTATTGAAATATTTGGATCAAAAGAAGTTTCTGTTCCTGAAGCCAACGTAGGAGCAAAAAGATGAAGGACGCCCTGGCTCTGTGCAGTTAAAATGCAATGTTTTGCCAGAATACAAACTGTGGTGAAACTTAACAAGCTATACATGCTATGCTACATGTTATGCTATACCATAAAATGTCCCTTTATCCCCATATTATAAATATAAAGGTAATATGTAGACATTTTATGGTTCCAAACTATTAACACTGTTGTACAACACAGATAAATTGAGGGTAAAAAGTCAAACATTTGGGTTTATAAAGTGAATAATCCTGTTCTTGTTCCTTGTCTGTTGAGCAGCTTCAGATTTTAATGACATCCCAGCTTCAAGCCATAGTCCTCCGGTTTCTGGCTCTGAGAGATAGAGTTGTTCGTGTTCACAAATTGATTGGACTGTTGTAGATAATAGGAATAAAATTAATTCTTAAATTCAGTGGTTTCCATTTTAAGTCAAATTATGTTTAGACCAGTAGACCAAATTCTTAATCCTCAAGCCCCCGTGCCCCCACTCTCATAACAATTTAATTAAGTGTCCCTTAATTTCCTTTGGTAAAATTTGGCAGCCCAAGTCATAGAAAGCACATACAATTATTACAATGTAACCAGCACTGAGCACATCTTCTGCATTTCTGACCTTCGAGAAGAAATGTACTGCATTCATAGCGTTTATCATTCTTTGAACACTTTTCTAATAACTCCCAGGCTCCACTTTGTCCAACATTTCCTGGGTTTGTTATTTCAAACACATTATTTGCTGAACTATTAAATGAAGAACAGCATACGCTCTTCTAGCTGTGATTGTCTGTGATGCTGTGTGATGATAAGGTGCCATTCAAAAGCGATCTCACATTGTGGCAGTCAAGAGAGAGATCAAGAGTGTGAAGGTGATGAGGATGCTAGATTCCTTAGCAGATTATATAACAGTGAAAACCATTTATAACCATGGACATTTAAAAATGACCAATTGGCCCAAGGTTTGAAAAATTTTCATTTTCACCAAGTCCAGTGACTGTGGTGTTTATTGTGTTGGATTAGATTGTTTTTCATGAACCGTTCTTCAATTTACTTCAAGGTCTCGTCTCAACAGCTCTACAATGTCGGGACATGAACACAATGAAATGTCTCATAGGAGAGAGGTCTCAGAAAGAAAATGTGGTTCAAACTAAAGTAAAATAGCACCACTGGTGCACAGAAAAATCAGTTAAAGCCTTACAGTGGCACTAGGAAATTTTGTATTTTTGGTGGCTCCAAATGGCAGCGAGAGGTAACACAGGAGCCTCAATGAGTTGCTACAGGGCATTAAGATTGGATATGAAAGGGCATTTCACCTCCAGTGCATTTTTTCCTCAGGGAAGGCGATGCTGGACCATGAGAGGAAAAACGGTGGTGCTGCAATTTGCGGCCCGTAAAATCTGCTATGTGTTTGTTCTGTGTCTGGACTGTTCCAGGACTTAGAGTCCATCAGTTCAGGTATCTGGGGAGCTTATTCACAAGTGAGGGTAAAAGGAATTTTGAGATTTTTAGCATGCAGGCATTGTATCGGATCGTGATGGTAAAGAGAGAGCTGAACCACAGAACAAATTTACCAGTCAGTCTATGGTCTGACACCCACTTATAGTCATAAGCTCTGTGTGGTGACTGTGGGAACAAGCTGCAGATATGAGGCTTCTCCACTGGGTAGTGGGGTGTAGTTTCCTGATAGGGTGAGGAGCTCAGTGACTGGGAGGACCTTGGAGTTGAGATGCTGCTCCTGTGCATTGAGACGAGTTGAGGTGGTTTGAGCACCTAGTAAGGCTCTGCAGGTGTACTCCAGCCGTCTGGGAGGACACGCCAGGGCAGATCCAGCACATGCTAGATGGACTACATCTTCCAGTTGGTGCCTTGAAATCACCCAGGAGGAAAAAATATGTCTGGACTGCTCTGCTTGCCTTGTTGCAACCGTGACCCAGATAAGCGCCAAGAAATGGGTGGGTGGATAGATGTGCACAAAAAAAGTCTGCTCCATGATTGAGCGCTACAGTAAAGGAAATGGAGAAGAATGCACACCATCATGGATCTGATGACGCAGAAATACACTGTAAGAGCTGCTACCTGTTGTTGTCCTGTGGCCCGTGCAGTCATCAGTGCACAGCTGGTAAGACTTCTTTCTGCAGCTGGCTGAGTAGCTCTGCACAAACTACATGATGGCCAGAGAGATGCTGTGTACCCAAGAGACTTTCTTTCTGCTGAAAGTCAGGTGGAAATTATTTGTCATCAATCAATGGCTTTCTGACCTTCTCCTTGACCCTCGAAATCCATTGACCTTTCTTGTGTTATCAAAAACCCTCAGAATATTGAAGGCATAGACAATTGGTGCAAATGCTTGTTTTGTGATATCTTGCAGTGGTCTCAGGCCTTACACTTATCTGCAAAGTAAACTTGCAATATCTGAAACTGGAGCAGCGGTAAAGTCAACCAATGATAAATCAAGTTAACAGTGTTTGCAAAACAACCAAAATATTGCCACAAAAGTTACTACCTCACCTATTAATAAAATGCATTACCTTGTCCCAGTTGAAAAGTGCTAAATCACTACTACCTCCAGGGGCTCCGTTCTGTAGCTGACCCTGCACTCTGACTCCCTATGGAGGATGAGAAGAAAAAAAAGAAAGATACCAACCTAAGGTAAACTATCTTAAACCAGCTGAGGTCAAGTTAGACTTTCTGCTAATAACATCTCTCAGCTTTCAAGCAAGCAAATGTTAACTAAAGGTGGAAATACACCAGAGGAGAATCCGGCCAATTTCAGCCAGACTTCCCTCCTTTGTGAGAATCGGTCCGGCTTGCCGATCTAAGGATTCATCAGGACCGAGTATCAGCAAGGATCATCTGGTATTGTGAAGCATTACAGGCTAAATCTGAACCCTCGCAAGCTGATCGGAGGCACCCCGCGATATCAAACATGTTTGATTTTTGTGCTTCAGATTCGCTGCAGGTCTTGTATTGTGTGAGTAAGTGACAAAATTCACAAATTCCCGTTGGTTCGCGTGAGTTCCTACGAGACAAAAAAATTGCTCAAATTCGTCGGTACGAAGATCGGTGAGCATCATATCCCCCGGGAACATCATCTGGTTCATTAGTGGGAAATGCACATCGATGAGGAAGGTCATTTTTACACTCTTAAGTAACTATTTACCTAACTTTACTTTAGCTAGGTTGAATGTTTCCATGCTATTTGGCACCATCTGCTGACTCTCCACTGTAAGCGCAATATTCAATTTTTAACGTTGTGCATTCAGGCGCTTTTCCTGCTTGTGGCATGGAAAGTAAAATAAAAATCACAGGGCTGTGAAATAATTCTTCAATAATTCATTCTCCAAGAACATTTGGACATTATAAGAAGAGATCTACGAGGCTGTTGTCTAAATTGGCACGTAGATTGCTGAAATGTGCTTAAAAATAAAAACAGTCACCGTCATAAATCTTACAACAGCAGCTCTGTTACAGTTGTACTTACCATCTGGGAGGTCGACGCCAGCCCTGCCAAGGTGGACGGCTGTACGCTAAGTGAATGTTAGAGTCGCAGTCTTCCATTAAGCAGAGCAAGCAAACAGTTTACAGCGGAGCCCCAATCCTTCAGCCGTCTGTCAGTTATAATCGTTATTGCCTTTCAGTTATGTCCAAGTCATTTTCTCCGAATGTGCAGTCTTATATACTTGCTAATATTATACCTTCTATTATGTAGGATGTAAATCATCGTAATGTCTTCCACTGAGTCAATCTGTGGAGCCCAGGAGAGCCCTAGAGCTCTGGAGGTGTTTATTAACAGTTATTAACAAACCCAGCCCTGAGAGAGAGAGGGAGAGAACAGAGATGAAACAAGCGTGTTTGATTATAAAAAAGTGATAGATAGATAGATAGATTGATAGATCAAGACATTAATAGAAACAAGATAAAAAAAAAGAAAAAGAGAATACATGGAAATAATTACAAAACGGCAAGGCAAGTTTATTTATAGCACATTTCATACACAAGGCAGCTCAAAGTGTTTTACATGAGGAGACAAGGAAGAAGAGAGGGAGGAGAAGGAAAGGAGAGATAGAGAGAGAGACAGAACAGAGATGAAATAAGAGTATTTGATGATAAAAAAGTGATAGATAGAAAAATGACAGATTAAGGCATGAATAGAAACGAGATAGAAAGAAAAGAAAATTTCACATTAAGAGAACACGTGATAATAATTACACAAAGACAAGGAGAGAAAAGGCACAGCGACAGAAAGAAGAGAATTAAAAAGATAGAAAGTGAAACGAGGGAATAATTCCAAAGAGCAGAGGGAGAACTGAGAGAACGGAGGAGAGAAACGAGTCCCTCCTCCATCATGGGCTGTTCTCAAGAGTTTAATAATATCCAAAGTGAGTTGGGGAATTGTGGGAATTACGCTCCTACCAGCAACGATCCAATGGATGCGACGGGACCGTTAAAGACCCCGTTGTTAATTCAGACGTAAATAAATTCCTCGTCCTTCAGTAGAAAACACAAACCTTAAATTAGAACGAGATAAGAGAGCCGCAAACACTTTATTTATTCATTTATTCTTCACAAGTCCCAGATCCTTTACGGAAAAAGCTGCTCTGCAATTTATATATATAGAAAGTTATCTTTATAGAAATATCATAATATTATATCAGCACTTTTTGATGTGTTGTTTTCTTTTTGGAGTTTCTTCTGTCAAACTTGTCATGAGAGCAAAAACACAAACATACGGTCAATAAGCAACGAGATCTGAGAGATATTCAGGCCTCGTGTTTCTGTGTGTGTGTAATCAATATGTTTGACAGCCCTTTATTGACAGATACACACACACACACACACACACTCACACACACACACCCAGATTAAGGCTTTCATGTTGACTGTGAGGTTGAACAAATCTCAGAGAGGAACATTATTGATGGAAGCATCTTCAGTCCAGGTCAACTGTGATATTGAAAACTGAAATCAAGAGATTACCTACATTTCAGTAAATAATCTGATATCATACAATAATAGCCGTATTGACGACTGACTGCTATATTTACTCCATTTTTTTGTCTTCCTGTCTTCCAGGGACGTGATGTATGTATGTATCTGAGGCTGTAGCATGACCGTCCCACATCCCGGCTGCATGGATACACACAGGGAGGTGGGGCTGCTAACATGCTACTGCATCACAACTGTGTTATAGTAAAAACTATTTAAAAAATAATTGTCAATGGGGGGAGAAAATGACACTTGTTTCTAATGCAGTTTTACCTGATTTGAGAATTTTCTTTAAATATTATCTTTTTTTAAAAATTGTATTTCTTTATTTTTCCCTCTCCCTCTCTTCTCGCTCTCTTTCCCTCGATTGTTACTTATTAAGTACTAAATTTTAAAGTAATTAATTTAAAACATTTGCTGTTTTTGTTTATTTGTTGTTACCTTCATGAGTATTATTGTTACTGTTATTAATGTTATTAAATAAAGGAAAAATACATAAATAAATAAATAAATAAATAAATAAATATTATCTTGAAGGAAGGCAGATCACTCCACCGGTAGGAAGATGTCACTTGATTCAAGTTGATTTGTATTGGAAACAAATGTCTCACCTTGTCTCATCTCACCTCACTAGCAGATTTATTGACTTGTTTTCTAAAAAAAAATCACAATTTTAAGGTCAAGAATGAGTAGAGTAGAAAGGAGGGAGTGGAGCTGGACATAATTCAATGTCAAGAACAAATCCTCCACTCACAAAAGAAAGTCTCAAAATTCAAAGAAATCATCTCATCTCAGCAGTTGGCACTTTTCATCTTTAAAAAAAAAAGGTTTAAAACCGTTTTTACGAGTTCAAACATCCCAGCTCTATTTATACTATTTTCAGTTTCTGGAGGAAGAGACTCCTGGCAGGGACCTCGTTGTTGTGTAAAGAAGGAAGATTGGACTTCACCTCCAGCTGTGGTCCTGCTACCCTCAAAGGTGTTTTCACGGCAAAATAAATGTCTTATATATGTCTTATGTCTGACATTTGAATGGAGATATTTTCACAATAAAATGGAATTATGGCAAGAAAAATAATCACATCTAAATTTGACTATTTGGGAAAGTGTTTGGGCTTCGTCATCACATAAAGACCAGCAGCACTAGACCAGTAGAACCAGTGGCTCTGGCTGAAAAGGAGCTGTGGTCCAAAGGGTGAAATCCTATCCTATGATTAAGACAGGAGTTATATTATATGATGGTATAACTTTGGTGGCAGAAACGGGTAGTTATACACTCTTCTCAGCTCCTGGTGTAATAAATCAAGCTCTGTGTTTGCTGATACTTGGTTTCTGAGCTGAAACTTGGCCTCTTACTGAGACCAAGAGCATAGTTAACAATTTTTAGATGTTATAAACCAAGTATAATAATAATAATAGCTTGTATTTTTAGAGTGCCTTTCAGGGTACCCAAGGCACTTAACAGTCAAAGGAGAGAGTAGGAGAAGTAGAATAAGATAAGGAAAAAAACAACCAGGCTAACAAGGAGGAAGACAGTACGACAAACAGAGGACAAAAAGGCAAACAAGCAGAGGGTCACAAGTCAGCAGTATAAGATATAAATAAGAAAAACTTTTCCTTAAAATGAAAACTTCTCTGCATGAATCTGGAGTTGAACCAGGGTCGCCAAGCTGAAGGTCCACCACCCCGACCTCCACACCCTGACTTCCCACTGTGGTGTTCCACTGTCAGTCTACCGCCTGTCTCAGTTACGTGAGCGAGAACATCATGACGGTTACTTTTCATAACTATAACTACAAACTCTAGATACGGGAATACGCTGGTCTTGTCTCCCTCCGTTCAATATGTCACAAGATGCACATTTCTCTTGGGATATTTGTGTGTGTGTGTGTGTGTGTGTGCGCGTGTGTGTGTGTGTTTCCAGCTGAGCAATGAAAGGCAGATAGGCCCTGTTACTGTCACGCAGAGAGATGCCTTTTCTGCTCCACTTAACATGTGGATCTTAGACTGCACAAATTGACAATGGAGGTTACAGCACACAGTGTACATCTCCCATCATACTCACACACACACACACACACACACGCGCACTCTTTTTTTAGCATAAATACACACAAGCAGTCACGCTCGATTCTGCACATACACACACACACACACTCTCAGAAATATATCCAAGTACTCACACTTAATAGGGTGTGCGCGCACATGTACACACATACATACAGTACACACACACACACACACAAATGCGGCACATGCTGCGTCGTATGAATTTTGGAATAGAGGCACGGCTGGATGGCAGCCAGCATATCGCCGTGGAAACCCAGCAAGTGATGGAGGAGCATTTACATATTTATTATTTCATTTCAGCTTCACAATTCCCGCTTCCGAGACACACACACACACACACACACACAAAGATTTCTCTGAAGAAGAAGATTTCTTTCTCAAAATATGCAACATCCAAATCATCAAGTGCAGTCCTGGAAAGAGAGAGAAAAAAAAAAGACTTCATTGAGTTTTGAGGACGGGATAAGATGCAGGAGGGGAAAAATGAAATCCACAAACAGAAAGTAGGGCAAATATTGGCTCAATGTGAACCATGGCATAAAGGATTTAGTTGGTGGCCAGATAGGGGACACGGTGAAAGGCCAAAGTACTGGGACAGTTAGCTTTTGCCGTTGCCTCATCCAGAGTCTATTATGGATTTAACATCAAAAGAGCACTGCCGGCTTTGGATTACCCAGACTGGCCTCTATACTGAAAACACACTCAAACAATAACAACAGCAGAGAGCCAAACTTTATCCCGACACTTTTAACTTTATATAACTAGGCTCGTGACAGGAAGATCATCGGTTTGAATCCCAGACTGGGTGGGAAAAAGTGAACATTATGTGTTTTGTAGGTGAACACTTTCCCCCTCGCTCAGCAACTCCCCTTCCTGCCGTCAGCAGCTATACTGCCATGGCGCTGGAGTGGCTGTGCTAGGCAGCTCTCAGGTGGGAATTGGGAATTGTGCGACTTGAAGAAGTGCACCGCTGCTGAAAAAAAAGAGTTCCCCTTGCCCCGGCCAACTTTCAGTAGGTAAATGAAGATTAACAACAGCCTCCTCACTTGTACGTCTACAGCTGTTCTGCACCATTAGATGTAGCTGATGTCCTCCCTTTTGTTCCCTTCATTTAAAGAAGTTAGATTTACATTTAACTGTTTCAACTTTGGCTGAATTTATTTTCCCCCTACTTTGCTTTCTTTTAATCTTAAAATATAAACAGCAAATCCCTCAATTCTGCAACACTGGGGATGGGGAAGTATCAGGGAAGTCCCCCAGTCATCCCTCTGAACTGTTTTATACTATTTCACTGGGGTTGTGAAAGAAGTATCATGGCTAGCTCTTGACAGCCGGGCTCCTGCTTGAACCCATCTCTGATGTCTTGTATGGCGTTGATGGAGATGCTTTGTGCTTGACAGGCATCACCAAGCTTGCTGTGGTGCAGCGCCTAGTGATGTAGCTCCTCATCTTTGGCGGAGATTCCAGCTACTTTTGCTTGATGTGTGCTATCATCACAGTCTCCATGTTTCTCTCATATTGAGACTTTTGAGAAACTAGCTAGTCAGCTAGCTAACTGTGGTCTGTGCAGGCAAGGCTTTCTCTTTTTTTGACTGCTGGCTGTGTCGACCTGTTGTTGGCTTAGCTACTCCCATTAAAATCACGTCTGCAACAGTATATTCTTGCAGAAGTAAAGTAAAATCTTCATACCATAACACAAGAGATGCATCTCTCAAATGACTGAAATGCAATTACATCTCTCAATGACTCCAAAATCACACACTAGATCCAGAAATGTCACAAACAAAAATTATGTTCTCCAATTCTTGCAAGAGTGAAGCAGTCATGCAGCAAGCATGCAGGAAAAAGTGCTCGTTCGATCGGGTTGTACTCAGTCTGTCCTCAGCCCACAGCCACTTCTTCTTAGCCATTTAGCTGATTGGGCCTTCCAGACACTCTGCCCAAGTTCAGCCTTTAAAAGCCCATCTGTTAAAATGTTTGACTGAGACTCCGTTAGCTTTGACAGAAGATCTATCACACTTTTCTACCTGGGAAGAGCTGCAGGTGCGAGGTCGTGTTTCTCTTTCTTTCTGCCTGTCTCTCTCGCTCTTCCCACTCTCTCCTCTCTCTCTCTCTCCTGAACTTGGCAGGAGATCGATTTCCTTCCTGAGGCGAAGTGTTCAGATGACTGATGCTCAGAACAGCAGAGAGCACGGCGCTCCCATCAGTTCTAGCACCAAAGCACTGTCGGCAGGATCCTAAGAACTGCAGCCTTAGAACTGATGAGGCAGCAGGAGAGACGACGGCCGAGGAGGAGAGAACCGCCAGGAGCAGGCCGAGCAGGAGAGGAGTGACGAGGAGAAATTAGAAAAGAGGAGGCTCCAGATTATTCTCAGCCTTTGTTGGATGTCACACCGTGGAGGGTGACAGGAAAGACCGGGCCGAGAGAGAGGGCATGATTCGTGACCAGAGCCAGATTCAAACCAAAGAGAAGGTTCCTTCCTTCCTCCCTTGCTTCCTTACTTCTTTCCTTCAAAAGAAGATCTACCTACACAGAAGTATTTAAACTGCAACTGCAACTTTATGTTCCCATAATTGTCCCTTTAGTGGCAATGCAAGATGCCGATATCATTGCTAGAACCCCAAATATGTTTTTAAAAGAGCAGACAAGCCTAAAACCTAAGAGGCCAGGCAGTATTATTATTTTGGGTTCTGTTTTCTCGTGATCACGTCATAACAAAAGTTGTTTTCTCGAGTTATCTCACAAGAAAACTTTTAGTCTAGGCTACCATCACATTGCCATTGCCTCTACGGACTTCTGTACATGGTGGACTGACTGATAGCTGCTTCTTATGATGGATGACCACATTAAATTTTTACTTTGACCACAGACTGACTCCTGCAGAAATTGCATTACGTTTATCAATAATTGACAACTTACAAATTAGTGTACGAAACTTGAAAAGGAAGCTGTCGCATTCGCGCCTTTAGCCAACTAGATGATAGATAAATGTCTCGCTGCCGCTAATGGTCACTGCCTTGGTTGCGTGCAGTGGCGCTCAGCTGAATGACGTCACCTGTCTTGTTTATCTCGTGATCACGAGAAAACAGAACCCAAAATAATAACACTACATGGCCTCTTAGGGCTTCCGTAGTAAGTAGTATTTGGGAGAAACTTTGAAAACCCGGTCCGTAGAGTCTGTTGGAATAAAGAAGGTTCATCCGTTGTACGCTGCATCAGATAAATGCCTAACATATTAAAGGGGAATGCTCAACACAGCGAACGTACGGGGTCGATAACAAACGTTTGGTAAAAGAGGTCAAGGTTTTGTCTCTGGAATCGCTCACTTTGGCCGACCTGCTGACGTTGGCGCTCGGTGGAGAACAGAAGACGAGGAGTAAAGGAGGAGGTTCAAGTGGAGCGCTCCTTTATTTCACGCGTTAAAACAGCGAAGCTGGGAACCAAGAACGAACTCAGCGGTGGAGAAGCGAAGGCCCTCGTCTTGAGAGCAGGCGTGAACATAACCTGTTTTGATGGATGCTGGATGGGAGGCGGGTCAGACACCAGGAAGCATCACAGATTGCTGACATGTGGGATGGTTTCCCACTGCACCTCCTTTTTGAAGTTTGATAGTATCTATCCATCTATCTTCATATTTTACACAGGCGGATGCTCAAAATACAACTATTCTCTCTTTCTCCTGCATCCCTCTCTCAACCCTGCCCCACCTAACCATCCTCCATCCTCTCTTTCTTCCTTCTCTCTCCACCTCCCTTCGCTCCATCCCTCTCCTACCGATACTCCCCATCCCCGTCTCCTCTCTCTCTCTCTCCCTGTCAGCGATTTTATCGATTGTAGTATTTTTGTGATGGTGTGCGGTTAACAGCAAGAGCTCACTGTTTATGGTGGTTAGGAGGTGTGTGTGTGTGAGTGTGTGTGTGTGTGTGAGAAAGAGTGAGAGAGTGTGTGTGTGTGTGTTTCGTACCAGAGTCCTGAGCCAGCATTCCTCAC
>CABFOQ010024825.1:0-13982 GCA_900660455.1 Gephyroberyx darwinii
TTAGAGACAAAACATAGAAAAAGTAAAAGTAGATCTGGTGTTTTGTTGGTTGTTTTCCACAGCATTCCTACCTTTCATTTCTAAAACAGCATGATCGGGCACATCCTTCCCCTGCTCATCAGTTTGCTTTAATGTTCGTTCTTTTAAATCCTCGTCCGTGGGACAAATTACAATAGCCTTGCGTTGAAAACCTTCAAAAGGACGCATTTTTCGTCTCTGGGCTGATCCATATACATTTGTCTAGCAATGGTGACAAGAAAGAAGTAGAAGCTTGTTTGTTATTGTTTACTTGTTGTAATGGCTTTCCACTGGAAGGAAGCTGGAACCCTGCAATAATGAAGTGAGAGAGGTTTGGCTTGGTTGTCAGTCTACGCTTTACTCAAGTTACTAATGGCCTCTCATCACTCCACAGACTCACCTTGCACGCCGTGCATCCACGTCCTCGGTGACTGGCAATAAACGGCACTTAGGAGGGGGGGGGGCCCCGGAAATATTTTAACTCAAGGTTCATTCTCTCAGCAAGTTAATAAACATACAACATACCAAGGGACAACATGTCCACGACATCTACCAGAAACAACATAGTAGATATTAGGTATCGGGTACGCCTTCACTGAATGTGTGTAAATGTGAAAGTTTTACAGTCATCATTGGTTTCCGCCGTCTTAGAGTGTGTCGTGTCTGGTAATATCGCCATCTTCAAAATGTCTTTGAATCTTAAAAGTCTCCATTACTGTACCTTCAACTTCTTAGTTAGCAATCAAACTCGTTGTTTTTTAAGCCACGCTGAATCTGATCCACTTACCACCTACCGCTCAAACTGAAAACAACGTTGGATAAAACAAATTAAGGCTTAATGGTCTCTCCTGACGGGGCCCCCGCACTTACCTGGACTTACCGTATCTTCACACGAAGTCTAGTCCCATTGAAGACAACAACAGACAGATATAACCTACCTGTGGGTACTCACGGTTTCCACGGACAAGCCCAGGCTCCACCATTAGACCCACCTACCTTTTTGATTTTTTTTGCTGAGCACAAAGGTCCTGAAAAGCTGAAAGCCGTTAAGATGCCACTTACCTTCAGGGTCAATTTATTTTAAAAACACTCAACAGTTCCATGTATCTAACAGTTAAATATAGCTTTTTTAAAAAGCTATCAACTCTGTCTCGTTAAATTACCATAGCAACAGAAGGTGTTTTTCTTACTCACCAGGCAGAGCTTACTTGTTTCTCAACATCTTTACATAGTCATGGTTTACTTGTACATTGTTGAAATTCACAAGACAAAACAATACTGTATTATGACAAAAATAGAAAGTACAAAATATACTGAGGGATGACAACATGAACGATTCTGTCACTTATGAGAGCCATTAATCATTTTCCTTTACAATACATGACAAGCAAGTGACAAGAGGCTGAACAATGCTTCTTCTACTCTATCATACATAGAGCCCGCCTGAAAGATAAATAAATAGTCCATTAGAGAGAGTGATCATCACATTGACTCACTGTGGTGTTGTATCAGAGCCGAGTGTGGGTGGGAGGGCAGTACCTGATCCAGGATGTAGTTGCGTCTCTTGCGGGCGGCGATCTCGATCAGCCGGTTCAGACACTGGGTGGCCTGCTGGATCAGAACGTCCCAGCGCCCCGAGTAGTTCCTCTGGCGGCGAAGACCCATCACCTGCGGGACAAACGCACCAAGCAGACGGTGAACTCTGTGAACTCAACTGGCATGTTGTCGTCGGGTTTCTTTGTCTGGGCGGTGGGCGGTTCAGTCTGACCTTCATCTTGTCCATGATGGCGTTGGTGCCCAAGATGTTGTACTTCATATCGGGGTTAGTCTGCGCGTGCTTCATGGCCCAGGTGGTCTTCCCGCAGGCAGGCAGGCCAACCATCATCAAGATCTGAAACGAGTTACCAAGTTACCATTCTTACTCGCGATCAGACGGGCCAAACATCTCCAGAAGCAGCTTCACGTCAGGGCGGTGTAACCGGTGTGTACCACGACTCCTAACCTCGGTGCAGCCCTACCTCACATTCAGATTTGCTGGCGGGCCCCACAGTGCCCCTGGTCTTGTTCTCCATGCTGACGTCGTGGATGAAGGTGTAGCCCTCTGGCGGGGGGAAGTAAGGCTCCTGCTTCTGGCCGAAGTTGAACTCGACGGCGCAGTTCTTCACCAGGACGTGAGGGAACAGGGCCCGGCCTGCCAGCTCCTCCTTGGTAGTACGGAAAGCCACATCGAGCCACACTCCGTTCTTAGAGTAGGCCATCTCCACCTCGTCGCCGCTGTCAAAGTCCTGAAATTAAGAGTCGGGAGGGGGAAAACATAAACTTTAGAGCGCTCACTCTTTCAGCGCTTGTTAAAAGTGCACTGCCAACCTCCACTACTTACGATGTAACAGCCGATGACATCGTTCTCACCAAACCTCTCGCCATAATCTGCAAATTTGCAGTCGCTGGATTTCTTTCCGGTTCCTCCGTATCCAAAGGAGAAAGCCTCCTCACCTGAAACCCAGCAGAACAAAACTCATTTCTTCTGTTAGAGCCATGCTGTTATGAGAAGATGTCTGGATGCCGCTGCTCTCCTCTCACCAAGCTGAGTGCTGCAGGAGTTCAGGGACCAGCCGATTCTGACCACATGGGGATCTGGCTCGCTGCTGGGCAGGTGCTTCACAGGGATGTCCTCGTTGATCTGGGGAGGGACAGAGAGGTCAGCTCAAAGACTCAAACAAGCCAGTAGAGGGCGTCACTGCATGTTTAGACTGGCTACCAACTGACAACAAATTATTGTTATCGCTTCCTTCTCCCGGACAAACCGGTTTCTTCAACTCTGCATAGTGACAAGGTGTCATTTCATTTTTTTTACATGTGTAAAAAAACAGAGCGTACTGAGTTACCAGGGAGAAAGAGGCAACGGTTTTAAAATCTTTTTGATCACTTTGAAAGAAAGAAAAAAACAGTAACAAAAAACAACAACAAACACCACAAGTGGGCAAACTCAAAACAAGTACATAAAAACATGTTTTAAGAATAGACATAAAAGATCAGACTGAAATAATGAGGCTGAATTCCTGATAGCACAGTCACCTTTGGTCTTGGGTTTAGACAGACAGTAAACATCTGAACATACCACGGCAGACCTCTAGCATTAAAGGTAGCGCCCTGAAGTCTGAAACTGACTTTTTGCATCACTTGCCAAAGGCTGCTAAACAAAAGAAAATGTACCTGTCAAAATAATTCACGTAAAAATATGTCACCCTGCCCATTTCTAGTGTTATTCTGTGTTTAGAATAAGGTACTGTGTGTCAGTGAAAAACCTGCTTACTCAAAGTGGATCAAGTTTGTAATCCATCATGAGGCGCAACAGATTTCAAACTACAGGCGAGCGTTTTGGAAGCACGTACCTTCATCTCATAGCAGACACGGCCCGCGGTGATGCCGTGGGAAGCCCTCGCTCCAGCCCACAGGTAAGCGAAGCCCTCGATGGTCAGCGGATAACCGCTGTAGCGGTCCCGGGACACTTTGAAGTGCAGATCACAGTTGTCTGAAAAATAAAAGATTCAAATCTGTTTCATATTTACAATCTCGGCATTTCATCCTTGACAAGTTATTTTTATTTGGGTTGAACTGCTTTATAACCTCTTACTTACACGTATCAATTGTGACTAGGGTATCATCAATGATCTCTTCCTCATCTTCGGCGGGGGGCTGTGGTGTGCGGGACCTGCAAAACACATTCAAAACACTTTCAACAACATGATCGTTCTGGGATTACAGGAATATCTTCTTAGCATTATTGTTGAAGCACGATGGCTCTAACTTATTGTAAGTTGCACCGGATAACAGCGTCAGCTACAAAAGTGTACAATGGACGATATTGCACAATCATGACCAGAGTTACGATAAGCATACCTCTTGTCCTCGCGGTGCTCGTAGTAGCCATAGCCCCTGCTCTCGTCGTAGGACCTCTTGCGGCTGTACTGTCCAGATTTTTCGGTTTCCATCTTGATTTGCTCAGCCGTCTGGGCCTCGGGCTGCTGCGAATCGGTGGCTAGCTTACTCTGCTCCTCTGTCTCCTTAACATCCTGCTCCTGGTCTCCACCGGTCTCATCTTCGTCCTCCTGTTTGATCTCCACTTTAACTTCTAAAATAACAATGCAAGAATGACAGTGAGCTAAAGGTGTTTAAGTGTTTGTTTGCAGAAAGTTAAAGGCGTGACGTCTATGTAAAAATACATCTACAACGCAAAATGGGGCTGAAAGAAAGAAGCGTGTCCCATCCTCACTAATTGAGACGCCCCATCTTATTTACTGATCATGTTACAGGATTTCTGGGTGTTTAAAGTGAAGTTACCTCTCGCTGCCAATGTGCAAAGTTACATAGTGCTGCTTTAGTGCAAGTTTATCTACTCTACCAGACACTTTGGTAACCGTGTACGTCAAGAGGTCCGTATCTATTCTAAAAGTCTAGATGTCTTGTAAACTAGCTAAAGTGGCAGACAAAAAAACATATATATATATTTCCTGCATAGAAACATTGTGCAAAACCCATGATGTATTGCAAGGCAAGCAGAAGAATTATTGAACATCACCTTGTATGCTCTCGGGCTTCTCCTCCGATACCACATCAGGCTTCACCTCATACTCAGGAATCACCTCAGACTTGTTCACATCAACGTCGTCTGCTGTGAAGTCTGGCATACCGTGGTCGATTTCTGGAGTGAGCTGACTTTCAAAAGGTTCGCCTGCTGCCTCCTCTGCCTCCTCCGCCTCCTCCGCCTCAAAGTCTCCACCTGAATCTTTATCCTCGTCTTGCTCCTGGAGGACATCTTCATCACCGAGGTCCTCATCTGCTTCTGCACATGAAAAGAGGAGACAAGAATTTGAGGTTTCGGCTCGCCCTCGGCACTCTGACAGTTTTGCCCCTCCCATTTCATTTTTGCCTATGTTTTACTTTGCATGTGATTCACTTTGACAGTTAAAATGAATTAAATAAAAGGGCAATTCTATGCAAAATGTATCTGCTGCATAGATACAAAGACAGTCTGAACCCAAAGTTGGCTTGTATCTTAGTTAAAAATGGATTTTCAAATATTTTTTTATAAACTAAAGTGATTACCAGTATGAAAAGGCTGACCTTGGATCTCTTGGATGTCCTCGTCATCTTCTTCACCTGGGAAGTCTTGGGAGTCTTCATCTTCCAGGTCCTCCGGTGGTCCACCCCCTTCTTCTCCTGCATCAGCCTCCGCCTCAGTCTCCATCTCCAGAGCGGCTCTCAGTCTCTCCACTAAGTCAGCCTTCAGGCCTTTGGTGTCCAGACCGCGGCGCTGGAGCTCCTCTTTCAATTCATTGACTTTCAGTTTCTTTACGTCAACACTCATTGTGTTCAGATATTTGTGGTTTTATCTGTTTTCTGTTAACACAAAGAAAATAATACACATTCGAATAAATATTTAAGCCCAATAACATCAAGTCCAACTTTCAAGTGGTTACCTGTTTGGGGTATTGAGACTGTAGATTTAGCTTAACTACGTTAGCTGGTTTAGCCAGGTTGGCAGTGCTAGCTAACGTTAGCTGGCTAGATAGCAATACTACAAAATCGTCGCTTGAACAACTAATTAGCTATAAACAACCGAGTACTTCCAATTTATAATCGAGCCTACCAATATAGTGACAGTTTGCAAGCTGAAACTATCGCCAGGATTTCTGTTATTATTCGCTTCGCGCTATGTGGCTAATACTGCTAACGTGATAGCCTAGCGCTAGCGACCGAAGCCCGATGCAGAACACTAACGTTTCAACTAATAAACACCACATGCATGCCGTAAAATGCACTTCCCCATTTCGCATGCACCGCTTTTTATCGATACATTATTTACTCCATGCATAACCTTGTATTAAGACAAATTACGATAAAAAAACAAGGATAAGGCCTACCTCCTCTCACACGAGTTGCGCGGGTCAACCGTGGTAAAATAGTAAGTGCACCTATTGCCCCCTAGTGGCGGCTGCGGGCATTGACCTCATCCGTAATTATTTGGTAACGTTTTCACTGTGAATCAAGTTTCAGTTTCATTCAAGTCAAAATAATCTAACAGTAAGTATGCGTAATATGTTGAGACATGAAATATTAAACACAGCATGTATGAAAATGTATTTGAAGCATTTACCATTTTACTTTATTTTACATCATCCATTTACAGTTATATGCCATAGCCTGTAATGTACACAGAGACTCAACCAGCAAAGGGATTCACAGTGTAAATACGACACAACATGTCTATGAAACGGATATTGGCTGGGGTGAAAATAAATCAACTGAGGTGGCCAAATGATTATTGTTTAGTCTGTTTTGTCTTTACTGTAGTAAATGAAATGTTTCTTATCTGAGTGGCAATTCAGAAAAAAAAAAAAAATTCAAGCCAAAGCGGTATGGTAAATTTGTAGTGCTTAATTTCCACCCACAGATCACTAAAATACAGTGATATGCTGAAACTGTTATGTTATGTAACTTCCAAGTTCTCCATTGTCTTGTTTAGCTTAATATACAGTCAAGCCTGTAATGGACATGCAAGATAAGCCATGTAAATACACTATGAATATCATAGCAATCCCCTTTATAACTGGTTGCTCAAAACATGAGCTGATGATAGCACCCACAACACTAGTATGCTTAGGTCCACCCCTTGCACCCACTCTGAGGGCAGGGGAAACAGTGTGTGAGGCGTGGGCTGTTATCAGGCTGTTAACATATGGCAGTGCTAATTTGGTGCACTCTTTCTTTCACACACAGATTAACAGACAGTCCCAAGCCACCGAGCAAATAACAATCGACTCATTTTTTGGTGGGAGCAGGAAAGGACAGCAGTAGCCTATTGACCTCTCTCAGCTGTGCATCTAGTGTCTCTGTGACTAGGGTTAGCTCTCCGAGTTGAGTCTGTAGGTTGGCGATAGTCTCGTTTTGCTCCTCTTCCTTGCGGCGAGAATTGGCAGCCTGTCTACTGTACTCTAGCACCATGCAGCCGCCACCGACGAGGAAGATGATTGCCTCTCCCAGCAGCTCTGCGCCCAGTTCTGCTGCTGCCTCCTCGTTCAGGGGCTTAATGGTGGAAGCCCGAAACCCCATGATCCGCATCTTGGTTTTCATCTCGACCCAGTGGTAAACTGCGTGGACAAAGAGCATGCAAGACACAGGCACATTTACAGTTAAGACTTTTAATATGACGGGGTGCAGCTGGTGTGTGATTGGCTTTACCTGCCATTTTGACATTGCTGTCAAAGAGTAAACATAAGGAAATGTGTATATACCATAGTCCATTAGTAGCCTTTACAATTGAGTAGTACAGGTAATACAGGTATACAGTAATACGGGTAGATGCAAACAGGTTTGATAATCAGTAAAAAAAAAAATGTTGCCATATTCTGGAAAGTACCGCGGAGGCTAAACTCGCTTTCAACGCAAAGCAAAGGTTTCATACAACACGCTCAATGACACACGAGCCCCGCCCTCCGCGACTTTGCCTCGACCCTATTGGTCAACCACCTCGTCCCATGAAAACGACTGGCTAAGCAGCAGCGACAGGTACAATCTCATTGGTTGTCGCAGAACGATACCGCCCCTCGACCCCTCGACTGTTGGTGTAGGTACGCTGAAGCGTAGCTGTCATTGACTACCGTTAGCCCAGCTGCTTACTCTGTGCCGGGGGAAGACATACGTAATTCTTGAAGAACTCGCTTCGTCGAGCCCCTGCTTTCATTCTGTTCGCCAAAGGCTTGCTCATCTGTCGTACTCCGAGATAGAGGAGCTTGGCGATCGGGAAAGCACCGACAACCATCTTAGCGGAAATACTTCACTGCGGGGGCGGAGCACGCAGTGGTTACGCGATGACGTATTTAAATGCGGATGAAGCCAGTGACGCACCCGTTCATTGTACTGCGCGACGAAATATTTTATTAGAGTAAATCGACTCACCGTAATTGTAGTTTTATCGCATCCTCGCCTAGATATTTAATACTACACTAAGTGACTTCACCGCCGGGAGCCCACGTACTTTAATAATGAGTGATGTTGTGTTACTGTTATTAAACTATGACCTCCAGTTGGCGCTCATCACAACAAATATCTTCAGAAGAACATTGATTTATTAAGACCCAGTCTTCATATAGCCAGTTTGATACTACTAACAGTGATGATGAATTTATGTCATAGATTTATGTCACCCTTAAAAAGGTGGGTAAACTCTATACCCCTAATAAAAAAGCGGTGGGTTTACCTTCCACTACATCCCTGGCCATAATAGTTAGTGTCTCTGTATAACAGTCTAAATATCATGTGGAAATAATGCAGATAAATGCATTATTAAATAATAATAAATCTGCCTGCAACTTCCAGAGACTCAACGTCACCTTAAAAGGTTTACCTGAGCCAGCTGTGGTGGGAACACCTGGCTCGGGTTACAGCAACGCAGCACAGCCAGTGGGCTGGACTACGATCCAAAATAACTCCACTCAATACGCAGCTATGACTAAATGTCTGGAGCTACCGCCGCAAGAATAAGAGAGGCGGATTAACCCGACTTCAGGCAATAAAACTGACTAGGGTTCAGTTTTACTCTCGAGTTTTGAACCGAGGAACAAAAGGTCTCTATTCTACCAAAGTGTCTCTTCAGGCAGATGCCCCACTCTTTCTAGGGTAAGGAAGTTTTTACTCGGTCTCTCGCCTCCGCAGCTCTTACTGCGTGGGATAATGTATGAAGTCAAGGATCATTATTGTTCCGTGTTTTAAACTTTATTAATATGATCATATTATAATATGATCACGTTTCTGTACTTTACTTTTGTCATTGCGCCAAAGTACGGATATGAATACCTTTTATTTTGCAGATTTCTGTCTTTGGTTTTCTGGTTCATTGTGAGAGGACTTGAATGCGAGGAGGAGCTTGTTCTCAGGCTAATGAAAATCAGATGTTTCCATTTCTGCTTGGTCTGCCTCATTGTCTACATCCACTAGGCAAGAGGAGGAAGAAAAGCTTACATGCACCAGCCAAACTGCTGGACACTGTACAGCAGCATTCACTAAGCCTAACCTAAAACCCAGAAAACAGCCCCTTCAGAAATATATAATATCACCTATAGACCTATAGTGTGTCTGTGGTGCTCAACAGCAAGTTTACAGTGACTTTATGGTACTTAGGATATTTTTTGTCCCCTGTAGTATTTCTTTAGGATGTTCTATGTTATAATCTTGTGATCTATAATAGCTGAATGATATTTTAACATTCTCTGTACTTCTTTTCCATACCATTTCTTATGACAAGTCATAAATTTAAGGTGTCATTTATTTAATAGCATGCTTGTTCACCAAGAAGTTGACAGCAATCCTTCCTTTCCTGTTATAACAAGATTTAAATGGCATTTATCCAACATGTGTGCCTTGGGTCTCAGTCAAAACCGTCTAGGTGTCAGTGTGTGATGAGCTGTAACCTGATGACTGCTAATTGCTGGTCCTGTAGTCTGTCAGTCACTGATTACACAATCACACACACACACACAGAAACACACACATGTACACGTTTGTCACTTGTCAGCAATGGCTCTGCACTGCCCTCTTTACACCTCAGCCGAGCGTGATGGAGTGTAGGTGTTAGATGCAGCGTGTAACTCGCCAGGAATGCCGATGCTGTTATGTTGTGTAGCGCTGAGAGATTCCTGAGTCACATGCTGCTAGAGAACAGTATGGCTTTAGAAGGGAAAAGCCAAGACGATATAGCTGGCGTGGTGTTACCAGCCACGCAGTCAACAGAGCGCCGGCATCACCGTGAACAAACAGGGCAGTTTAAAGGAGCTGTGGTAGAGGATCAGTTACAGTGGTACCATTTGGTCTGTCGTTCTTATTCCCGCTGTAGCCAAGACAGTGATTTACCCTTCACCCACTGGCAGTTCAGTGACAGTTCTTCTAGTGAATGGAAAGTGTCACCGTTGTATGTGCGTGTTCATTCATGTATTTTTGCAGGTTGAAAGGTTAGGCACTTCAATGACTAACTAGGGGAGAGATCTGGGTGTCAACTGGGTGGAGTGCCGTGGGTAGGGACTTTGTGTGTGACACCCATGCCGGTAGCTGTGAAAGTGTCAAGACAGAAGACGGGTTTAGGCAAGGAGCCATATGGCGTTGGTCGTCAGTTTTACAGTCACTCAGTACTTCAGCCAAAATGTACCTGAAATAACCGAGAAAAGAAACCAGTCAGTGCTGTTTGAATCATTGTGTTGAGCTCTGGACACCTAAGGCGATATTCCCTGGAGAGACGTCGTAAGCATTTTATCTCCACAGCCGACAGGCAGTACAGAAGGAAACCACAAACGGATTAATGTTCCTCTTGATTGCTGGTATTCTCCACAGTTACACAGCAACTTACACTGGCCTCTATCTCCTGCCAGAATCCAAACATGCCAACCAACCACCTCAAATGATTTCACATCACATCAGATAGCGGTGGGCAAACGTAAACACTGCGTTAAACGTTTACTTTGTTTGGCGATGGACTGTGGCCTGATTGGACGCCCTCCAGGGAAGTCAGAGCACTGATGCTACAAATAATCCACATGAATCAGGTAAACTTGGTGTTAAATTGTTAGATTGTGTTTTGATGTCCGTCCTTTTTCTCTGCGACCCAGTATCGCGTGTCACTGCTCCTCTAACCTCAGCTGTGCAGGTTTTTATACACACTTGTGGGACATGTTTGAGTTTGGGTTGCCTGTATGACCAAGCCGGCCAGCCTGGGGTTTTAGGGTGGCTCAGATTCAATGACAAAGGAAGAAAAAGGAAATGGCAAATGGAAAAACCGTTCATGTATATCTATGGGATTATTTGAGTAAGGAGAAAAGCGAGAATGATTTGGAGAAAGTATATAAAGGAGGGGCAGATGATACTGAAACTGGAGAGGGAGGAAATGAATGGAGGCATGGATGTGAAGGAGGAGTTCAATAGGAACCAGAAAATCAGACGTGTAATCTTTCATCGGGGGGAACATAAAAGGAGAGAAGGAGGGACTGTAGTCATGGGCGGACACACCCTGGCGTTCTGCTCAGCCTGATTATTGTCTTTAGTCCTTAAATCTCCATGTTACTTCCCACAGCAAAGCCGCTGCGACCTGGCTCTTCATCTGACTGCCGTTTACTAACAGTCCAATTTCCCATGTTTCTAAGTTCCAGACAAAGCCTTCAAACAAAAAACCACACATCCTAACAATTGGTCTTGAGGATGCATCCCAAGCACAGCAGTAGGTCAGCCAGCCTGACATAAAGCAGGACTGTTAAATGAACTAGACTTGACCGAGGCTGCTTGGTTTATCTCAGTTTATCTGCACGGTGACGAAGTAAGCTGATAAGAAAAAGACAGGGAGATGAAATACAAATGACCAACTTGTGACATCTCACCTCAAAACAAACAAAAGGAACAAATAAATAAGAAAAAACAAACAAACAAGCAAATAAACTGCATCCAAAATGACACAAAATGGTGGAAAACTGTTGAAAAACAAAGAAGTTGCATTAAAAAGAATGGAGGAAATAAGTTAAACTTTTACTTTGAAATGGTTTTATTCCAGTGCATTAACTTGTTTATCTGTGTGTAAACAATGACAGCGTGTTAGACGTTGATGGAAATGATTCTTCAGTGTGTATTGTTACTCCCTTTTTAATTCGCTGTGTACACAGTATTATTGTTTACTTACAATACTTAATACACGGTAATACACTGGAATAAGGCCACTGGAAAGAGAAAATGTTACCTAAATAAACAAACAAACAAATAAATAAATAGATAACTGCACTAATAAAATAAAATAAAAAGCCCTAATACCTTCTGGTGGCGTATCAACAGGGCACCACACAATACAGTCAGAGCCTTGAAGAACCAGTGGAGGTAACACAGAGGAAGAGTCATACTGCTTGCAAAAGAAGAGAGAGTGCAACAGCGAGGGAAGGGGTGGGGTCGACGAAACCCTGAGAACGAAGGGGAGAGTTTAGTGCCGGTAAGCGATCGACCCGACCCGGGTGATTCAGTGACAGAGTAATCTTTTTTGCGTGTGCTGCTCTTGACACACAGAGATAAGCTGGAATGCATGCCTCACTGGGAGGCGTGGTGAGGAATGTGAGCCTCAGACCCAACCTGTCTGAGACTTCTGCAGTGGTGCAACAGTCTGGAGTAGTTATTGTCTCAATGTACTGAATGCATGCGTTTGTGTAAGTGTGTGTGTGTGTGTGTGCATGTGGGAGAAGATGGCGTTATGATGACGCATGATGATGCAATACGTACTTTCTTCTGTAAGCTGACTAATATTAGACTGGCGGTGGTGTCTAGTTCTAGTTCAAGTCTTTTATTGTCATATGTCCAGTATCACCTACAGTCATACTGGACAATGAAATGTTTGGGACGAGGCACGTTTCAGCATTAATCACACATCTATATATAAAACACTAACAAAATAACAATAAGACAAATACGGGCGGATAAACTAAAATAGAAATAGGAATAAAAAAATGTTTGACTATTAAAGCAGCAGGATTGACAACAGTTGTGATTTTTTTTCCCAAGGCACTAATATCTAATACAAGCACTAACTAGAGTGAGTACCATCAGATATAATATTGTTGACTGAGATTGGTGAGAGATATTCACCACGCCCTGTTCAACAGCATTGTTCTCTATCCACTGTCATTTTTTTTTCTTGGCTCTAACTCACCGTTCAACTGAGGACATTATTAACTGAAGTAGAAGGAGATGAGGCAGGTTGAGGGCAAGTGGGTACAACCAAAAAAGCAAGTTGCGACACTTCATTACTAAATATCACAACATCACAAACTGATGATGTATTTTGAGTTTGGATTTTTCCTTTCAGTAGCAAATAATACATCAAAAAAACACAAAAAATGGAGACCGGTCATCAGTGACGCTTGCTAGATTCCCTGTTTCCCCCCAACATACAATGGAGACTGACCACACTGTCTGTCTGTCTGTCTGTCTGCCTGCCTGTCTGTCTGCCTGTCTGTCTGTCTGTCTGTCTGCCTGATGAGAGAACTGTAGGATGGCTCAAAACAATCACCGACAATTACACAGACTCTAACTGCAATCTGAGCCCCTAACATGCACATATTTATTATCAATGGAGGAAACCTTCCTCAGGTTCAGACCAAACAGGACATGTATCTTATTCAGATACTCGGAGGACGTAGGACTTAATGTTCCCTTGAGGAATGTTGCAGAGATTGTGAACTGGGGATATTTCCTCAGTCCAAAAGCCCTGCAGCACTTTCAACAGGAACACGTGCTTCAGTGTTTTCTGAAGGTATTTTATCCAAACTACTTTATTCAGTTTGTGAAGAAAATGCCACTGATTATTTCACTTTTTTCAAGAATTAATCACATATATGTTCAAATAATATGCTGAATAATAATCTAAGTATTTCAAAGGTGTTGAAACAATTTTTATTTCCAGACTAAAATCCATAAACCAGTTTACACATGTAATGCTAAACAATATTACACCAGCGTATCTCCCTAAAGTCTTTTCATTTTAATGCAGAAGATCTTTTGCTTCTCTTCTTGATTGCTCTTCTGGTTATTGTGCAGCATAACTGTGAAGCATTCCCTCCCATTTATGATGTTGATAGATGCAGTTAATATCACACCAATAGAGCATCTTCTCCATATATACATCATCTGAATGGCTCAGTGTTCCCAGTCTGGGCTAACTCACCTGTTGGCATACCCAGCTGTCTGGAGTATTAGTACAACCTATCATCCACTAGACTAGCTATGTGCTGCACCTGTCCATCTGTCTGAAATCGTCCCTCAGTAAGACCAGTCATCTCTGATGTCAGGCTGAAACACCTGGCTCTATAGATACTGAGGGTGAGTCGGCAAGAGAGGCAGCCTGTGGTGTCGAGGGGCCTGTGATGTCATGTAGCGGTGTGACACTG
>CABFOQ010024826.1:0-12102 GCA_900660455.1 Gephyroberyx darwinii
TATAAACCTCCCTGGCCTAGTCTTTCATTCAGACAGGCGCACTACCTACCCCGCCCCCCCTCCTCCCAACCCCTTCATCCACCTCCCATATACAGCCATGAGAGATGCAGACACCACCTACTAGGCATCCTCAAAGGCGAGGGGGTAAACATGGCTCACAACAGCACTTAATGCAATCACTGGGCAAAGAAACACATGCCTCAGCACCAGCGCAACACAACACAATTGTGGGTGTTAAGGTGAATAAAATGCCTCGGTACATCCCACGGCATAAAAAAGTGTACATTTCTTCGGGGAGCCTTATCCCAGAAATCACCCACTGTTTCCTTCGGCCATTCGTTGCCAGTCGCGCGACAGACATTGAGGCTGTGAGGACGTGACGAGTCCCTGTTCTGTAAGCCTGGGCTCTCTGACAACAGGCTCTGATACTCACAAGCCCAAATGATGGCTCCCTGTGCGGCAGTGCAAAGAGAGAGGCCCTGATGAAGCAGATGCCCTGGAGAACGCCAGAGGAACACTCAGACTGTGGGATTCCTGTGACACAATGAGGACAGTTGCATGCATCTGCGATTAATTTGCAGATTCACTTTATGAGAGAAGAAAATTTAACGTGTGCGTCCGTGATAGTCATACTGAAACCGAGACGTACTGCACAGGATGTTTTTCTAAACTCGTTTGCATCGTTTGCACAATTCTCAGCGGTACCTTGCTTTAACCTATGCAACCGGAGTTGTTCTGCTCTCATTCCTTGTGTGTCAAAAGATTAATTTCTGAAAAATGTTAAACCATGCCCCGTGTGAATACTCAGTTCTGATTGGCTGGAGGGTCTCCATCATTTGTGTGTAACCTTTGAGGTTTATACTGTCGCAACGATTTGAATAAATGGGCTTCTAAATGCCATTTAAAGGCAACCTTAGCTGCACGAGGACCACATTACTTGAAAATGATCAGTTCACATGCTACAACGTAACCAGCTTGATCGTAACATACAGAACAATGTACACAACATAAAGCAGCATGTACAGGAGGACCTTTCGTAGATTCTGTAGGTAATCAAGTCAAAGCATTCAGGAAAAGATAAGTCTTGGTTCCTTCTGCTAGCACGAGAATGTGTATCAACAAGTAAACTATTTTTTATATTTTTGCAGTCCCGTGTTTGTGTTTGTATCGTGTCTTGGCATTTTAGAATGGTGCTATTTGTCTGCAGTCAATGCCTCAGTCTGTATTTCTGTCTCTGCCTTTGTTGCCAGGTTTTCCAATCTTTATTTTTTATCGAGATCTGTCCTCCATTGTTCATACGCAACAATGTGCTAATATTAAACCAGCCGGCAGAAACCTGGTAGTCTTTAACACTGAAATTTGAGAAGCAAAACCAAGCAGTTGTTGCGTCCTGCTTCTATCAGCTAAAAAATATCTCCACAATTAGATCTTTTCCTTCCTAGTCTGACTTGGAGAAAGTTATCCATGCCTTTATCTCACACCGCAAAGCTCTAGTTCATCTGTAACTTGCTCCTGATGCTGCAGCCAGGCTCTTAACCAGAACTAGAGAGCTCATATTAGTCCCATTTTAGCCACCTTAGAATTTATTTATTATTAATTGATTTATTTATTGATTATTTATTACTTTCAAAGCATTAGATGGCCTGGCTCTGCCATGTATATTCTGAACCTCTATGTCCTATGTACCAAAGTGCAGCCTTAAATCAGCAGACAGGATGTATTTGATCGTTCCAAAGTCAGATTTATGACGAGAGGTGATCGTGCCTTTGCTATCGAAGCGCCTATACTTTGGAACCAATTACCTGAAGAAATACGTTTAGCAAGTTCTGTATCATATTTTAAGACCATGTTAAAAACTCACTTTTTCACTCTAGCATATAACTAGTTTCTTGTTTCATGCTATTTGTTTGTTTGCTTCTTTAATAGTATTTTGTACCTTTATCTTTATGTGCTTATTTATTTTTCATATGTAATTTATTAGTATTTATTTGTTTGCTTGCATTATGGAGTAAATCTTCCACAAGGGGTCGCTACAGTTGAAGGTCAAATGTCAAAACTTTAAAGAGCCATTACTAAAGTCAAGACACGTTGTACGCAAGTCAAACTACACTACAAAATTGTTTCAAGGGCTGCTAGTGTCCCCTTGGATGTTTTTTTGCTATTTTCACTTTTTTTCACTTTTTTGACCAATATGCATCAAACGTTGTGTAGTATATCTTCAGCCCCTCGTACACAACCAATCCATGCTGATTTTTGAGATCTTGAAAAATCGGGTCACAAGAGCAGAACAAAATTTGTAAATGTGTTTCAACGATACTACACCCTAATCTGTTATCTTTCTGTGATCGTTTCACCAATCATCAGTGCCGGGCAAAAAAGGACGAACAAATCATTCTGAACGAATCATTCTCGAGCTCAAAACATACCGAGTCTGCAACAGTACTTACTGGTACAATTCAATCAGACCTCCCATCGAAGCTCATTGAATTAGTCCGACAGCTCTTCCAATGTCCAGCTAGTCGTCTTTCCCCCCCGTCCACTCAAGCTAAGCTCTCTCCAGCTGCACTGGGACATGGCTTCTGTAAATGATCAAACTACAGGCTACAGTGAGCCACAGAACCACTGGCAATGATCGCCAAGTCAAATCAATCTATTGCATTACAGCTTCACAGAAAGTCATCTCACTTTCAAACCCTCTCTTTGAGGAAGTAGGGCGTTGTACCTGGTGAGGCACAAAGCTGCAGGTTTGTTGAACTGGTCCTTAGCCTACTTGTTTTAACTATTGGTCTAACTAACCTTTTTTCTCCAGCTATATTACAATTAATCTTAAATAAAAAGGCCATGTACTATGATATTTATTATTATTGATATATTTTCTTTTTGTTTTATATGAATAATTGCAAACAAGTTGCTTGGTCACCCTGCCAACCGCGTCACCTTCAAGTGTCCATCTAGTTTACCTGTTTTAGTGGACAGCGGTCTATCGGTGAGCTATCAAAAGCACCTGACCAATCACAGCTGCTTGGGTTGCAATACAAATTGAAATAGTGCATTGATCACATTGCTGCCTCCTTTGTCAATCTAGGGTAGGTTAGCAATAAGCTACGGGTGATTCAGTTGGGAGGAGTGCTATAACATATAATAGCATCTTCCATAAATCTACTTTCGGAAGGTTTGTAAACTAATAGGGCGGCACAGTGGTTAGCACTGTCACCTCACAGCATGGCAGTAACCTCCACTGGGGAGGGGGTTGTCTTTGTATGTTAGAGGAAGGAAGGAAGGAAAGGAAGGAGGAAAACATGATTAATTTATGAGGAAAACAGCTGGAACAAAACATACAGAGCACAATTGATGCTATTATTTTTATGCATTTCACAGATCCACCATGTATGTGTAGGGAAACTATGTAGTATTATGAAAAAAAGCATCATCAACAGTGACTATTTTATAATTGTCCAATTGTCGGTTATTGTACACTTATTAAATGATAACATATCTTTTGAAATTTGTTTTGAAATTCATCACCATTGCTAAAGAAAGAGAATCTTCCCAGGCTCTCCGCCTCGTCCAGACCTGTGCTGAAATGAAACTGGCTTCTTGAGTGAAACTTTTAAAGCGTCTGACAGGCTCACCTACATTGTCAACGATTACTCATGGAGTACACTGAGACGGGACAACAGCAAGAGCCTGCCTCATGTTTGTTTAAACTATTTCTATGAACATAAATTGGTCCCCAATTCTATTGAGAGACAAAGGACGTAACACAAATCCAATTTTAGTCAACCATTTCTCTGGCTCGTCGGTGGAGCGTAGACTGTATTTCCTTGAATAAAATTGCCGTGACTTGGTTGGATGTATTTGCTCAGTGATGCTTCAGTAGCATTTACTGCCCTCACAGATGGCTGCTCTCCTATAGCCTGGAGGAACATAATCAAGTCCGGAGCTGCTTCTAATTGTAACTCAATAATTACAATTATTCAAATATAATATTACAAATATCTCAGGGAAAAGTATTTCAATATTCTTATTTCAACATCAGAAAGAGAAGAGAGAGCGCTCTCACTTGAGAAATCAAAGCTCAAAGCAAAAGAGAAAATGCATTCAAAGTCATTCATTTAATGTTCTTCCCAACTATAAGACATGAAGATCTATCTCAGATCTATGCTCTCCTATTTCTACGGCTATAGCGACTGTTTGCACTTGAGTGAGATGATGAGGCGATAATCCAGAACTATTCAATCAAATGAAACTTTTTGGTCAAGCTATTTTTCAGTGTCACATTTCTTTATGTTTGATCCATGAGGTAATCTTGTCCCATTGGCGTCATCTATCATCATCAAGTCAAGCTACCGGGCTCTCCTGACCACTGAGCAGTCACTCTCTGGAGACGAATGCCTCCAAAGAACATCTGTCAATCAAAGACGCACGGCGGCCTCGCTGCATTTCCATCTTCAATCAACCGCAATGAAATTCATGAATCTTATGAAGTATCATATACCAATCCTGCTGCTTGTACACGCATGCATGCAAGTGCACTGGCATTTATGTGCCGGGATGCGAGGCGTAATGGCATGCACACACACACCTGTGCACACCTACATACATACACACACTCAATATGTATTTATGGCTCTCGGCCTTATTAGAACAGCAGGTTCTTTGCTTGTCATTCTAGTTATCCATATAATGGATTCCACATGCGAGTCACAGATGTGATTTCTTTGCCAGGTTTTCTAAACTGCAGCTCTGAGCCAAGTTTAGAAATTGAGCCTCTTGGAAGAGACTGTCTTAAAGCCAGCAGTGTAAACATTAATTCTACTTAGCGTTGGCACCTGTGTGCGTGTGTGTGTGCGTGTGTGTGTGTGCTTATCAGGGGTGATTCAGTTGAGAGGACTATAAAATATAATAGCATCTTCCATAAATCTACTTTCGAAAGGTTTGTAGGCTAATAGGGCGGCACAGTGGTTAGCACTGTCACCTCACAGCAAGCAGCTCCTGGGTTTGATGCCCGGTCCCCGTGTCCACCTGGGTTTCCTCCAGGTGCTCTGGTTTCCCTGTGATGGACTGGCAACCTGGCAACCAGCCTATCCTGCTGGGATAGCCTCCGGCCCCCCGTGACACAGAATAGGAATAAACAAGTATGGAGAATGAATGAATGAATGTAAGCTAATAGCTCACTGAACAATGCAAAATCACGCTACTTCTATCCCTTGTAGGTGTGAGAATCAGTAGGATACAATATAAATACAAATACCACTCTGTTTTAAGTCGTCTAGCTAAAAAGTTAGCTGGACTAAGTCCTTGAAATAACAGAGGAAGAGAAAATCACTGAGCAACAGAGTCCCCTAAAGAAAGGCAGGACAAGACACACAACAGATTTTAGGATGTTTGCGGTCACCAAAGGTTCAGCACTATTCAGACAACGCTAATTGAGGTCATACCACTGGGACCTACTCTCCTTTCAGCACAATTTTCTTTGGAACATGATTTGCCCACAGGATCGGTGGGAAAATTGGAACAAACGAGCTCATTTTTCTTTAGAGATTTAACAGCGAATTGGGAAAACTGGGATCATTTCATCAAATCCGATCGGTGTTTACACACAGTATGTACCAAGCCCGCGTTGCCAACAATAATAAGGACTAGTTGCCAAGTCGCAAAAACCATGTCATTAATCTGTTGTGTGTTCCACTCAATTACTCCATTTTCTCCAAGGAGCGGAGAACAGACTGGGGCCTTAAATGTGGTTTCACATCCATAATTAGAAAAACAATTATTCAATTCCATGATATTTCTGGTCGTAACACTCCATAACACGTGGATCCCACCCTCTCTGTAAGTCTGCAATGTCAAACTGCTGTTAGCATGCTCTGTATCACACTGTTTCCCCTCACCTTCAAAGTTCATTTGGGGCTAATGAACACAGCTCATAGGAGCCACACGCTCCCCCAGGTTTAAGAAGATATTTCTCTTGTTTATGTTCACCATATGGCTGGTGCGTCTTTTCAGGAGGGACCTGTGAATGGGGTTACCTTCACACAAGACCTCTACACACAAACTCCATGTTTAGAGGCAGCCTGGCTTTCAGCAGATATGTAGAACCAAACATTTCAAATGATATTGTTAAGGTCAGAGCAGGCTATCGCTGCTCTTTCACTGATAAAAATAATCTTTAACAGTTGAAGGCTTATAACCGCTGTCTTTGTCGGTGTCTAGCTGCGCGGTGCAACAAAACGACCTGTTACACCAGGCATTTTGACATTTCCTGACTAGATATTAATAGTTTTTTATTTATTTATTTATTTATTTTGATTTTTTTACAGATGAAGTAATCACGCAACATCCACACAAACACAGCACAAGTGATAATAAACAACCTAAATGGCATATTTTTGTGTAACCAGTAACATGAATGTCATAAGACACGGAGCACGAACGAATTTGGAGAGAACGAATCCTTTATTATTTCCATCTGCTCTCACAGTATGCCTGCTTCATAAGCTCCTGTACAGTAGATGCCTTATAAAATGTAGGCAACGGATGATGGGATATGAACTCATGTTTCCCAACTGATCAATAATTTACAATGGAGTGAATGTTCCTGATCGACAAGGCAGCATCCGGACCCCCGGGGAAACCAAGGTTAATGGCATACATGCATTAATGGGCTGAAATGCTAGAGGTTGTTTGACAGATAATAGGGCATTATTGTTCTGTAGATACTGAAGAACTGAAAGCAAGCAACGTGCCTACACTACACTAAATTGATGAAGGTCACCTAAACAAGATAAATGTCAATTCTTCACAAGTGCAAACCATGTAACGCCGTTGCTCTACACTCACATAAATAATAAGTACCTTTTGATGGTGGATTTGTTAGTTGATTGCTCGCTGCAGCCATAGGCAATATATAATACAAGACTAATACACGGCACATAGTGCACACAAGACATGCTTCATGACTAGACACAAACACACTAGGCGAATGAATTGAAAGCCTGAACTGTATTGGTGTCTGAAGCGTTGCCGTAGTTGGTAGCAGCGATGGCAAAGCGGTGCAAAACAGCCTACGGGATGACTGTTCACATCTATTCTAGGAAGTAAGCCGTATCCGATACCACTACGAACCGACAGCGATATTGAAAAGACTTTTGTTGCGAACACATTCAAAGCTACCGCATGTGCCTTTGAGTGTTGTACCACTGAATTGAGGCGTCTCCCTGAAAACCAGTCAATTCGGCTATTTCGGCTCTCTTTGTTCTGTCTCGATGTCATCCACGCCAACGGCAAAATTATGACAGTTGTCTCAGATGAATGGCATAAGGTTTGCTTATTGTCATGGAAACAAGTGTTCAAACATAAGCCGCATGTAGGTTGCGTGCCTCGGGATCCAATTTTGCACCACGTGGTCCAGATCAGAACCGACCAAATGCAACAGTGTGAACTTTGCCATACAGCTGGGCTACTAGTTTGTCAGTCCAGGGTGTGTGTATGTGTGTATGAGTGTGTATACGTGTGAGAACATAAGAGGCTGGTGGTGGTGGTGGTGGGGGGGGTCCTTAGCAGGGTTGAGGAGGTTGATTGCCATCGGAGAGAAGCTTTCCCAGGGTCGGGAGGCTCTTCCAGAGGGTAGGATGTCAAGCAGGTGGTTGCTTGGGTCTGCAGCGATCTTCTTTCCCCTTTTCCTTGCTCTGGTATCATGTTAACAAGTCAGGTAACAATTACTAAAATCTTATTTTTTACAAAAAAGGTGGTGAGATAGCTCCCTTTGTTTCCAATTCAAACCACTTTGTGTGAAGAATTTCCTGAATCAAGTGACTTTATGTTGATCTGCTTTATCCCAGGATACTCTCACTTGTTTGAAACAGAATTGGTGAAACTCCCTCGATAATAGATTTTTTTCACCTGTTTCAGGTAAAACAAGATTTTACCACTTAACGCTAAATTACTTATCAGATGAACATCTTTGCAGTGTGTATGAACAGGGTGCAGCCAGCGTTTGGTTGAATAGTTAGCCATCCTGGTGACATTTGTGATCTGAATGGAGCTAGGAATGAAACTATTAGGTTAATTCTAACAACCTTTTCATTTTCAAAGTAAGGTAACCGTGTGTGTTGATTTTGATTTACTGTTCACACCACTCGTGCATCACACAGTTGCACCGCAGAGAAGACCTGCATGCAACACAGCCAGACAGTAATTTAGTTTAGATCCAGCACTGTCAGGCTGCTGAGATTTAACCATTAGCCTCATCATTTCATCATGGATTGAGTTATATGGTATTATTTTTATTTTGAAAAATGTACTGGCTCAAGAAGGACCTTCAATGTTACACATGAAAAATGAAATTCAGCATGACGTGCAGAGAGGAGAGGGGAAACCTGCACCAGAGCAGAGAGATGAACCTTTCTACATGTTTGCCAGTACCTTATAAAGTATGGGCTTTAAAGACATTTCAGTAGGTTTGATCATTTAATCTGTTAAAGTCTGAGATGGCAGAGATATTGATGACTAAAATGTGATGCAATATCAATGACAACGATCATGGTTTTTATATTAGAATCATAAAGGCTTCTTGAAGCTTGTATTTCCAGGCAGGGTCCTAAAAAGTCTACATCTATAATTTCCATAAGGCTGAGTTTGTAATCTCCCACATCTTTGGAAATTGGAAGTTTTTTTGCACGGTTTCCATATGATTTAGGAGATATATTAACATTTTACGAGGAACTAATAAACTAGTTGAATTAAAAAACGGTGTCGTCCTCCAGACGCTGCTGCATGCTTTGCACTCACTAAACCATTGCACATCGCACTGCAGTGCTTCTTGGTAGTCAGGTGGAAAATTTCTGTCAACAGCAAAAACAGCCGTTACAATATGGAGATTCTCCACAGAAACGTTGGAGTGTGTGTTCACATCCATAAGCCACCTAAAGGAATGGGAGTGACGACTGCAATATTTGTCAGTCCGAGCCTTCAGCAGTGGTCCTCCACAGAGAGCCTTTTCCCTGTGAACCTGGGAGGAGAGCTCTACAGGCTGCCTGTCAGCTGTCCCGTGGTGCTTGGAGAGGGCTCATGGTCTTTTTAATTCTCAGGCAATCTTCTGTCCATCATACCACTTTATCCCTACTTTATAGCTCAGCTCAGGTCCACACACTGTCACTTTTTTGACATATCTCGCAGCCTACACCTCAACAATACCGGAAAAAATATTGTCAGTTACCCCCCACTCCCCCAGCTCCACTTCAATATGAACAACAAACCATATTTTCAAACTGAAATGCAGTTTTTTTTACCCCTGTATTTACCGTTGCTTTGCAGTTTGCATGGTAATGTGGTTGAAACCATAATACACTGCACAAGAAAAGAGCTCTGGGTTTAGTTCATGAGAGATCATCATGCGCTTATCAGGTGACCCGAGTAGTTTCTTAGGATTGTCCCGCGTAAGGTGTCATACGGTGATAATGAGCGGAGGTGAATTCAAAGCAGCATGACATGCACAAGCCCAGCAAAGGTAAAGAAGCCATTTCTTGAATGATACCGTTCTCAGGCGACTTCCTTGAATAAAGGATTAGCTAAAAGCCCTGAGTCAAGCTCTGGTTCTTCCAATTGCTTTACATATTTTAGTCTGAGTTTTGCATTACCAGAACAGCCAGCTTAAAGTCAAAGGAGATTGTGCAGCAGTTTGGTAAAGTGGGAATGACTCTTGCAAGACTTTATTGATGTTAGTTGCTGAAACTCTTAACAGTCATTAACCTTATCCTGTCCTCACTTGAAATGGCAGGACAAACAAGGTGGGCTGTGGCTGGATTAAAGCTTGTATTTCCAGGTACGGTCCTAAAAAAGTCTACATCTATAATTCCCATAAGGCTGAGTTTGTAATCTCCCACATCTTTGGAAATTGGCAGTTTTTTCCCCCACGGTTTCCATATGATTTAGGAGATATTAACATTTTACGAGGAGGTGAATTGGCAGGACAAACAAGGTGGGCTGTGGCTGGATTACATGCACGTTGCATGCATGTTTGCAAAGTTAACTAATTTCAAAAAAATTGAAAGCTAATATAAAATGTACCTTTGTTTTTGTGACTACTCCAAAATCTGAACCCATGGTCCAGATCTGCTTCCACACACTAAGCCAACTCCCTGAGGTATTTATAGCATGGATATGTGGAACATGTCTTCCAGCCCTCGTAAATTCATTGTAGTTTTCAAAAGCCTCAGTTGCATACACTGCAGTGTTGAACTTTACATTACATTACTGCACGTCAATTTCTTTTTGACATAGTGATTATGAGCCAAGATCAGAAAGGCTCCAGTGAGCTCTGAGGAAAGTCGTATCTCACCTGATTATATCTTCCAAGGATAAACCGCCTAATCCATCATAAATGTAATTGGCTCGGCCGAGGATCCTCCCTGCTGATATCAACTTTCCGAGTGTGCACATAACTTTGATTAAAGGTTCCAACTCTCTAAATACTGACATATTACGAGACTGAAGTCAGACAACACCCTATTCAAATACCTGCATTCAATAAAATGATGGTTTACTTACGAAAAATAATCCTGTTTACTTGAAAGATCATGCATCTGACACAGCTCAGTCCGGAGAACGGCTCTATCGGTTCAGAACTGTGACTATTTTTTAGCGATTTTACAGTCCAGGTAGCTCAAGGTGCTTCTTTACAGATTAAGAGCGCTCCAACCGCTGGATCTTAGTTGCCTGGTTCTGTAAGGTCGGTCTTAAAAAACAAATCTAATGAAATCTTGAGGCCAGCCAGTCTAACCGCCCGTTGTTCAAGTTAGGCAACACATGAATCTGGGCCAAATGTGGTCATGCATAAGATCCATAACGTAGCCTTAGGAGGGGCACTTTAATCCAATCCATTTTCAAATACCTTATCTCCATCTAATTTAAATGTTGTGAGGAAATGATCCCTGTTTAGTAATCATTGCTTTAATTTACAGTATCTGATTGGCCATCATTCAAATCATTAATTGGCACAATACAAGATGCATTTTCATTTCTAGGTCAGCAGTTAGGGCATCGGTGTGAGGGCTTTTAATTGCGTTAAAGTGTTTTTTGTGTGCGGTGGATAACCTTTAAATGGTAATTAATTGTACGTCCATTACAAAAATGTCTTCCCACATGGAAAAAAAATTGCAAAACTTTTTTTTTTCCACCAGTGTTTATTTACTTTTTGATGCTGAGGGTAAATTTATCTTCTTGACTGCTCCCTTCCACAGGGAGGTCAGAGTTCACGGTCAGCCGCCCAGCAGCACCCCTGGAGCTGGTAGGGAGTCGGAGTTTTGCTCAAGGAGCTGGGACCTTTCCGTTAGAGGATGATCTCTAACTACTAGTCCACCCTGTTGCAATCCCACACGCTTGCGGAGCAGCGGTATACTTACCAGCTCACATCCGAACCATGTTTACTGTCATTATCCACTGTGCAATATTTAACGAAGCAGAAATATCAGTAAAACAATGTTGAGATGCAGAAATCTATTCCTAGTGATAGTCTTCTAGTAAGGTGACGGACAAACAAACCAAACTATGTTGATTGATTGAAGGGTTTCAATGTGAAAATTTATTGAGTCTTAGTGTCATCTCACAGAGATATTTTTCATATTAATACAATGGTATTAAGATACTAAAGCAACAACATATTAAGCTAGTTAAGGAAAGTACATTTATCATAAATAAAAGGGGAAGGATTTTCATCAATACAAATGTACATTTTTTGAGATATTTTAATTACAAAACAGAAAATGAAGCAATTTGAAGGAAATATTAAAGGTGAGTTAAGGTTTAAGGTGATGGAGTACCACAGATAAAGACTTCCATGAGAAAGTATTGAGGTTGGATTTAAGTAGATTCCATGTTAGCTGTAATGACTCAGCAATTTGTTCACAGTAACATTCACAAAATGAATATAGGAATGAAAGAATAGCACTTCAGTCATCAAACTCATACAGCACAAACATAAAACAGGCATGAAGGACCAACAATTACATATAAAATTGTGAAAAGGCATCAATTTATCTTAAAAGTTTAAAGAAAAAAGGGAAGTTACCTTATTTATCATCAGTACAACATTTCCTTTTA
>CABFOQ010024827.1:0-11136 GCA_900660455.1 Gephyroberyx darwinii
ATCTAAGTTAGTCTGTGTGTGTTATACTACATGACAGGAACCAGCTTCATGAAAGATTAAAAGGCAGATGTGACACCAGCTTTAGACACATTGCATTGCAAGATTCCAGATGTTACTTGAGATCTATACTTTTTTATCAAACACCTGCAATGTCTAAATGCTGTTGTGACTCTGGAGAGATTTGTGTGTGCCTGTTGCTCTGAACAAAAAACAACAGGGGAGCACAATACAAGTAACACCAGTACACTGGCAGCCAGGAGGGAGAGAGAGACACCAAAGAGAAGACCGAGGTGCATTACCTTCCAAAGGAGTGAGGTTAGAGCCCCCCTTTTTCCCATCCAGCCCATGCTGTGAGTACTGTTTCAGAAGGTTCTGAGCCTTGCGAATGGTCCCTGGTCCCATGCACACAGAGAGACAAAGTCCAGGGGCAGGGAGGTCCAGATAGCCAAGAAACAGAGGAAGGAGGTTGAAGAGGGGGAAAAGAAGAAGAAGAAGAAGAAGAGGGGAGAGCTAGGAAGTGAGTGATGAAACACCGACACCACATCCCTCCACCACCGAAACAGCCAGGAGAGGTGCGTGTGGGGTGGGGGAACCATAGCCTAGCACCGCGGCTACACGACAGAATGACTAGGTGAAAGAAAGAGCAACTAGAGCATCACAGCTACATTGTAAACACAAACCTGGAGTGTTGAAACACACGACACCAGATAATGTAAAAGCAGAATAAAAAGGTTAGGGTAGTTATAAACACAAGACAGCCGTCACAATTAATAACATTTCAGCATTATTATCATCATCATACACATTCAAAACACTGTGTTATATGAATCTACAGTACATGAACGTCTCAGGGACCACAAGTTACACAATACAACATTTGGACTTTGTTAGTTTGTTTGTTAGTGAGTTAGTAAGCATGTGGCACATTTAACATGAAACAGAGTGGGTGAGAGAGGTTACGTAGACTTGACAAAGCAGCTTATAAATTGTTAGAGCAGGCTGTAGCTGTAGGTCTGCAAATTTTGAAATGTTTACAACTGTCCTCGCTCGCTTGCTTTACAATGGCAGAATATCTCTTTATTCCGTCTGGGACCGGCTGAACAACAAGTGTTTGTTTAAGCCGAGGTTTCTGTTATGACATTTTATCACAAGCAGTAGCAACACCATGCTGTGAGCGCATGAGGATGAAGTTCATTTAACTCCAAGCAGCACTGTCAAAAAAAAGCCTGCTCCACAATTTAAACAGATTTGTGCCGGAGGAACCAGACTATCAGCTACTGATCCACCACAGTTTTCGCCAATCAACCACTTTTGCCACAAAGCAGCCACAACACACACATCAACTCAGCAAAACTACACAAACACAAATAAAGACTTTACTCATCTATACTGGAAATAACATACTGTATCCCTCCAGAGAAGGAAGCTACTTCTACACTCGATATCTGTTGGTACGGTCCTACTTCTCACATGGAGAGTTGCTAAAAAGCTGTCACTTATTGCGGGCCTTATTTGCCGTGAAACGTGGCATCCAGGTGACAGAAGCAAGCAACGGCACGAGGTACACAATATAGCTTTCTGTTTACCTGGGATGTAGACTGTCATCACAACACAAGGATTATGAAAGAGGAAAGGATGAAAGGTTAGTTAGAGTAATAAGACTGTATCACAGGGATCAATAGAGGGGTGGTAGTGCACAATGGTTCAGTGATGAGGATAATTACAGAGTCCCTACGGTGGCATGCACTCGGTGATTGTGGAGGAAACACTTGAAACTGAATGATGTATCAGCATCGTCATCTAATCAACATAGTGTTTTGTGTGTTGAATGGATGCTGCCGTGATGTAACACCAACTTTCAGAATCATGCTTATTGTTAGATGAATCTGCAAGAGAGGGCTTGCACACAAGAGCCTGATTACCTACCAAAGTGAAAATATAATGAATTGTGTATCCACGGCTGTATGGCCGGAGTAGAGGCACTGACCTGGTCTCTTGGGAGCCTTTTTGGTCGGTGTGTCCTTGCGTTTGGTTTGGACGGCGGGTGAGTAGAGGATCCCAGAGGAGGCGCTGTTCTTGCGGAAGTGATCTTTCAGGCCTTTGATGGAGCGATCCAGTTGGCTGGACCTGATCTGGAAGTACACGTTCATGAAATCTGCAGGGCAGAGATGAGGACCGGGCTTACAATACAGACCTGTATCTATCACACTGCAATATGTGTGTCTGACAAACTTATTTCTAAACAAACTAAAGGACTCACACGGACAAAGTATAGTGCCATTTTGCCGAGGCGTTACAGATAAAGTTTGCTTATTTTTGTTTATGAAGACGAATGACAAAATGGAGAGAGTGGGCACTCAAAACAAATGAAACAAATCTTGCCTCTGTGGACTTGTCTCTCCTGGCTGGTTCATTCTTACCACTGACACTGTCTTACTCAAAATAATGAGACACCCTGGACCGGGTCTGACACCTGCTGCACACATCTTTTCATCTACCCTCACAGTCTTTGAGGTTGGTGAAGTGTGGATTCGAGCTACAGAAAATAAATAACCTTTAAAAACAGAACTTTGGTGCATTAGTCATCTTAAAGGTCACTTCATGTGTACAACAGTCCTAAAAATGATGCATTTCTGCAAGAATTGGGATCCGAAGTTTACAGAAGATGCTCCATAAACTTAAGACAAAGTCCTATCAATTTCCATTTTCATGTGTTTCATGTATTTTTTATGTCTACCAACATAAAACATGATGTGTTTTTTCTCTAGGGAAAAACAGGCTGTATAACCAACAGCCAGAAAAAAAAACTCAGCTTGACCGCCTAAGCATTTTAAATCCTCTCTCTCCTGTTTGCGGTCTGGAGTACAGGAAATCCAAAAGAGGAAAAGGGAAAAGGAAGGAAATGTAGTAGAGGAATGGCCCAAAAAGCATAGCAGAGGTGGAGAGGATGTGAGAAATTCAAGGACGGTTCGGGTAGCAACTAACGTAGGTTATGGTTTAAACTCTAGACAAAGGAATACCCTGGTTGCGCCCGTATTCCACCAGCCAGCCGGAGATGCAGATTATATCTTGGACCACGGCTTCAGGCAAGTGCTCGAGCGTCACCTCCTCCTGAACCTCCAGCTCCTCGTCCATGCTGATGGCATCCAGGATCAGGATGGGTGGAACAGGCTTACTGTAGCGAGTCAGCAGGCTGCGGAACTCGGCCTCCAGCAGCTCCTTCCCCTTCTCGAAACGCGCTTTCTGTAGTAGAAGAAAAACAACAACAGAAACATTTCACTCTATTTTTGTGGAAATTCCATTGTGTTTTTTTACGCTACACACACACTAACACATACAACTACACCACCCTCATACAGCTAGCTGCAAGAAACCCACCCTTTAACCCTTTTACACTTAAACACTGCTAAAAAACAGCTGTTGGTTTAAGTACCTTGCATTTTGTTTTGTATTTTTCTGAACTGGCCAAACATATTCAATGTGACGTCACATCAAGATATTTTGCCACATCAAAAATGTTCAGCTATCTAAAATGTCATCGGTAAACGTCATGTCATGTCACGTCATTTTGCACCAACGTTTATCAATCACACGGAGAAATCCATCTACGGTAAATTACAACACTTTATCAGAAAATACTGGAATGCAATAAACATCACAAAGTGATGATATATAACAGTGTAAGTGTATCTGAGGGTGGAGTTTTCCTTTTTACACATACATCAGGTCATCACTGTGGGGGCGGCAGCAGCCCAAAGCTTAGAGAAGTGGGCGAACACCCGAACATGAAAGTGAATGAGCAATGCTCTTCCCTCCCTCAACAACTATTGTCAAGGTGCCTTCGGGTAAGGCACTTTAAAAAATTGCACCAGTGGAGCTGCTCAGTGGCTAGCAGTAGAAGACAACTTCCAGGTGTAAATGTGTGTAACTGTGTGAATGTGACGCAGGGAGGGAAACGTTAATACTATACCACTGTGTTAAGTTCTGGACTGTCAGGGTTGTTGTCCTGGAAGTATTCCACAGCTTTCTGGATCTTAGCAATACAGGCAAGGTACTCATCCAGTCTGCCTGTTGGTCTGGAGCAGAGAATTTGTATTATAACACAACTGACTTATTTATCCTCTCTCCCATCCTCTCTCCTCACGCAAACGTCTCGGACCAAGGTCTCACCCCTCTCTAATGATCCTGTCGGTGTCTTTGGCCACGTGGTAGTAGCTAATGACGTGATCCATGCAGGACAGAGTTTTGTCCACGTTCTCCTGGAGCCGCTGCAGGTTCTCCGTCTGCTTGTGAACTGGGATGATGGAGTTCTCCAGTTGCATCAGGCGGCTCTCAAACGATGACAGAATGGAGACCTTTCAGGAGAAGAAGGACGTTCATACAGGCCAAGAAAGAGAAACAAATATCCATCTTACAATCCATACCGCAAAAAAAAAATCTGTGTGTAAATGATTCAAAATATGTTTTAAACACTGGAAATAGTTTCTTCAATGTGTGCTGTTGATAACATGTATCTGAAGTATATCCAAAATATATTTTGTCCACTCAACTATATGTTTTGAATGAATGTTACCTACATGCACAAATACATTTTTGGAAATTGTATGTTTTATAACAAAAAATAAAGGCCTTTGTTAACTTTCGCACACAAAAGAGTGTCTTGGCTCCGCCCCAGCAGATTATTTTACCCTCGACTCCAATGAGCACCTAATGGTTGGAGAAGCATAAAGCATGGACACACACACCGGTCAGTTTGTTGACATTTATGTGTCAACATGAGATCGGACAGTTCTTTATTGTGTTTTGTTCATCATACCATCCCCTTGGTCAGCTGATCACTCTTCTCCAGATTTTCTCTGATGAATGACAACGTCTCTTGCTCCTGTAAACAATACACAAGCAGCCAATGACACTGTGCACCCAGGCAGTGGATAAGAACTGACAATTAATTTGCCCATGAACAATTATTAATACATGCAAGTGTAGATGCTGTGCAAGTTACTGGTGATCCAGTTTGATGAGTATTTTTGCATAAACCACCCCTGTGATGTTCCCTCCCCAGCCATTTCCGACCTGCTTTAGCTTTTCCTCTATCTCTCTCTTCCTTGCGGACGCATCCTCGGTCGGAATCATCTTGAGCAATACTTGAAGCAACTCCCATTAAAGGATAGCCACAGGTATTGTAAAATATATTGATTAAAGCTATCTATTACCCAAAATAACAACAACGACCTCCCAAATCTGTTGTGGGTCGTTTAAGGCACCAATGTCAAGCCAAGCTGATTAAATAGTAAGCCTTCCGGTAAAAGTCTTCAAAATAAAAGGCATATCGTCGAACTTGTTGCCATGTTTTAGAGCAAGTGCCAAAATGGAAATTCAGGGTGTACTTAATCTGTGAGAAATATAAAAGAAACTGTTGCTTGTTTGTTTAAAAGAAACAGAATTCATAGACTCTTATTCAAGATGCCCTTTACCATAGGCCTGTCGAAATGAAACTAGTAATAAAGACTCTAGCACAAATCTTGAAGCAGACAGCTTGAAAGGGTGTCTACAGTTTTGTAAGAATCCATTTAACCTAGAGCAATCTGAAGATGACAGTCAAGACAGTTGTGGCAAATGCTAGACATCTTTCTAATGTGTGCAAGTCATCAAATATGATTTAAGGTAATTTAATTGTACACAAACTTGAAGTGTTTCGTTTAGGACCACTTTTATTGTAAGGATATAATCTTCTCAGAATCCATTTGATAGTTTCACCTCATATTTCTAATGAGTCCACTGCGTACGTTTTTGTTCTGTACGCCCCAATTTTTTTTCAAAGAAGTGTTGGACTTTATTTTGAAGGCAGAATCACATAACTTCCGGTATGTTTCTCACCGTCTGTAGCTAGCTTGACTAGCAGGATAAGGCGAGGCAGTCTCTTCCGCATCCGTCTTGTGATCATTGAGCTCAGAACAAAATAGACGCCATGTTTGTTGTGGCAAATAAACCTTAACATTGTAGTGAAATGCAGCTGTGCACTCGTGGTAATGTTAGTACTCAGTAAACGTTGCTAAAACACACTACGAGACATTTAATAAAAGTAAGGAGGGTAAGGACATGCAGCGGTACATGCATGTTCTGACCTAAATATACCAGTAGGTGTCGTTGCAGCCTCCTCACGGAACAAAAGAGGGAAAAAATTGCTGCGGTTTTCTATTTTATAAAATTAAAATTTGTTACTACTCATATTGGATAGTATTTCTCAACATGCATTTTAACAGTATGGAGAGTATCAGAATTGTAATAAAGACTGGCACATTGTTCAGAAATGTTATAAATGTATTTGCACAAAGAGATGTTCCACATAGTTTCTTTACATAAATATTTACAAATGCATTTAATACTTTACACTGTTACCCTGTATATTATACAAACAAAAAAGTTTGTAAAATATCTTTCGGAACGGTCAATATTCATTGTATCAAGATTAAAGTTAACAGGCCATGGAAAACAACAGACAAAAACAAAGACAGTTCAGAGGGGTTTTGAGACTAAATAACACATAGGAAGCACATCTGGAAGATGCCCATCTCTCTCTTGAAATGTTATAACCCTAGGCAGCAGGGTGGTGTACTGGGAGGAGAGGGGAGAGTGACATTTATACCAGAGAACCCAGTTTCAAACCCAGTGTCCTTGAGCAAGATACTGAATTCCTACCAGCTCCAGTTCTGCAGCTGATCCTGACCTCTGACCTCCCTGTGAAGGGGGAAAGCGAAAAGACAACTTCGCTATGGGCATTGAAAGTATTACATTACATTAAAAACAAGAGAAATTCAAAAGCTTTTGTTTTCATGTAAAGTTGAAAAAGGTTCCATTCTATGTATCGATCTGCTAATAAAAGAATATATACTATAGCATTAAGAAAAATGCAAACATGTTAAAATCGAAGAGCTGCACTCTACGATTCCTCTTCTTTAGACATCGCCTGTGGGGGGAAAAAAAAATTGATAAGCCTTTTTGAAACACAGACAAATAAATTGAGGACTGGACTGCCACTGACATTTGCTTTGGTTTGTTTTACACAAAATTCAAGTCACCTGTTTGAGGAACTGTCGTCCAAAATAATTAGTAGCCATATTCTTGAAGCTGGTCTTGCTTCCCACTTTACAGCGCACATATCCATACAGGTTGGCCCCTTGTAACACCACTCCCATGATCACCACAGCCTGTGTGTGGAAGATGATGGTGAGCAACGGACATGTATGGGTTGACAGTGAGGAAACCTTGTTTATTTTGAAGACTTACCAGCCACTTAATTCTGAAAGAAATGAGGGTGCTGAAGGCAAAGATAACCCAGAGGATGGGACACACAATCAGTCCAAGCCAGAAGATGCGTGACTCAGAATCTGAGGCTTGTTGCTTCCCGGTCCCCTGAGGAAAACAGAGGATATTCTCATACTCAGGACATTCGTAAATACTATAAGGCCTGCTGACAGTAAATACTGCATTTAGCAATCTAAAATGGTACAAGAGGTCAATAATGTATCACGGAGGTTAAAGGCTTCCACTATTTCTGTAATAATGTTCATCAAAAGCATACACAGCAATATGTAGTACACATGGGAGCAGATTAATTGAGGCAAATGTATCTTACCTTTCTAGACTCAAACACCCAGTGGCTCTGTCCATCATCATCCACCTGGTTCCACCACCTTAGACCAACCATCAACCTGCCAGTGATGTTCTGTGAATGTAGAGGCGGCCTATTTTTAGTCTATTAGTACACATATCATTTCATTATCAATACAATACACAAAAAAAGATTTCCAGTTCTAGACTAGAGGTATTTTGTCATGAAAAAGTGTCCCACCTTTACAGTCCAGAAGTCACATGACAGCAGAAGGATTATTGTAACCATGCAGGCGATGAAACTGTTACTCAAAAACTCACACAGCAGGTACACAAGGATTGCACTAACTCGGAAGAACAGGTGAAAGAAGGATGCCATTGGATGCCTGGAAACATAAAAATAGGGTTTAAATACCTAAAACGCAAAGTTCAGTGTGTTTATCCTCATCAGGCATGGTAGGCCTATGATGAATACATCTACAATTCATACTGTATTGTCAGTCAACTGCTCAATGAGTATTGTGTGCAAGTCAACTGTCAGTTTGGAGCAAAATTACTTGATGTTAGTCTTCTTTGACCTTTTCCCTGCATCCTCTTCCACGTCGAACAGGGACACATCATCATTGGAATCCTATGGGATCAATAAGGAAGAGTCTTTTTAAACCCTTGGAGATTTAATGTACAAAACCATATTGACCTTTAGGCTAAAGCTTCATCTGTGTCTACATAAGTACAAACTTTAGTTTATGAGTTGTATGAGTCTACAAGCGTCGTGTGTAAATGGAGCAACTCTCGTCTCTTATCAGTATAACATAAAATGACCTTGCTTCGAGATTTGTAACTTTAAGAAACAATGTTCTAGCTCAGAAATTGGCTGTTAAGTTAACTGTAACTGTAAAGAACAGATTAAAATATCCATAAAACAGGGTGTTTATTCAGTTTGCCAATAGTGAGTGTTATCATCGAGTTGACTTGCTGTCAGGTAGCGTAGCTAACGTTAACTGACGTTGTGACAATAGACTTGCTAGCTAGCTGGCTAAGTTTGATTGCACGTCTACAACCAAAAGTGTAAACCCAAGTAGACTTGTATCAGATGAAAACCGTAACGTTATGTGGTTTTAGTTACGTTACTTAACTGGAGCTGACTTGAGTTAACGCTAGCTATGCAAATATGTAAACAATAAGCCTAGCATGCTAACTACTTAGCAACATTAGCACGACATAGGCTCCCCTTGGCTGGGAAATATTTTGTATTGTCGGGCTTATTCTTGTTACCATTCTTATAATAAAAGTGGGCCTAAATCAAATGTTTGATATATTCTACATAGCAGATAACAACAGAATAAAGGTGAAATGTGCCACTTACCTGTCTCATCATGGCAAAATCTAGGCAGCTACTTCCTGGTTACATGTCACTGTGCTGGGTGGTAAAAGGCTGGCTAAAGCGCGCCTGTCTTAAATACCTTCCAGACTACAGCCTTGAAAGAAATAGTTGTGTGAGTTGTGTGAGAGTGGTGCGTTTGCTGGCTATAATTTCTATTTTTGGCGAAAGATGGACATACGGTCAGCATTTGATTCTGGCTGTTTATTTGTTTACATGTTTAAACATAGGCTTACAGTTTATTAGAGGAATCACAATTAATTCGGCCACTCGCTCTGATTTTAACTGTACATATGGACAATACAGATTCAAGTAACCAAGATCAAAATTTGGTGAAACAGTGCCAGCTCTTACATGCAATAACTATAAAACGTTTGGTACCGATTAGTACAATCAAACTTTGGCATATCCTGTTCCTTGGGAAGCACTAAATGCAGCATGTATCTTGAGGGCATTTAAGCTGCAGGATGGATTCTGCAAGTATTTCAGTATGTCATACACACAGTAAAACATAATTAATAACTAAAACAAATATGTTGTCAGTCTGTATTTTGACCATATTCATAATTTGCAGACATGCAATTTTCTATTTTACTAGAACCTATTTCATACAAGAGACCCTATATCTTTGCCATTGACTGCATTTTGCAGTCTTGGTAGAATGTCTAATTTTGTCTGCTATATACAATATGCTATGCTCAGTGAGACAATATCTATCCAGCCACATCATGGATATCATCATCATAAGCCAGTTAAATTATTAATTTGATTTGTGTGATTAATTAATGCAACCACATTCAATCAATATATTCAATATAAAGTAACTGTAATAAATGTACAAAGCTTAAATAATCTACATGACCTTTAAATGTAATGTCAAGTCGCCTCTCAATAGGTTAAACTGGCCACTTCCTATGTTTTGTGTGTAATAGAATCTTTAGGCTTTTATTGGAGCTTGAGCTGTGAATAGAAGCCAACTTCTTTATTTGCACACAGTGGATAGCTTACACATAAAGTCACAGTGTAATGAAAAGTAACAGTAGTCCCAAAAGTACAAATGAGTTGAGTCCAAAGTCTTACGTGTTAGAATATGCACGAGGAAAGCATTATGAGGCACAGTTTTATAATTATTTCTTAGTTTTGTAAATAATAATAATAATAATAATAATAATAATAGTTTTGATAAAGCACAACTAGGGAAAGTTTCCATATTTGGATTTTAAACATTTTCTTTAAAAAAAATTAAGAGATCTAAAAAGTCTGTTCTTGGCTCATGGAAATATAAGTTATCTTGTATAACGGCACTATTGCATTATTGAATGGCAACTTGAATGAGAGAAATTCACACAGGAAACATTGACCTTTAATTGTTATTGTGTTGCTGGTTTTGAGCCAACAACTCTGTTTGTAGGTGAGGTGGGTGGAGAGGGGCTTTTGAGTGGTAATGCCTCCCCAGGTGCCACCAAGGCAACAACGTTCTCCTTCTTGGACAACCAGAACGCTGGGTAAAGAGGCTCCAGGAACTCAGCATTGTACTCATGGATGAGGGTCATGGTGTCATCCACACCATAAAAGGCCAGAAGGCCTCGGGTATAGTCCAAGTAGACACCAATACGTGTACATTTTTCCACTTTCAGAGGGGTCTCCACATCGCTGTGCCAAGCAGAGAAGGTACGCCCGTTCCACTGAAGGCACCAGGAGAAGTTATTTCCTGTGATGCAGCTGTTGGTTTCTTGGCCCTTGCGGTCGATGCTCTTGTAGGTCAGGCCAACATGTGTGCCCTCCCCACTTATATCTGCCTCAAAGTAGTGTCGCCCCAAATAGAAGCTGTCTGTTGCCAGTACCTGGCGCCAGTTCTCAAACCGCTCAGGTACATCAGGGTAAGGATGCTGCCAGGGTGTGGTGTTGGTCACCTTCCTGTTTTCCTCTGTCAGACGGAGGAACTTATGGGCCGTGTCTGCATCAAAACTGACCTGGGTGGCATCTGGGAAGCATTTGAGAAAATGGTCAATATGCTCACGTAGTATTATATGTTAATTTGAACAATTTCCACTTTTTCTGATAGTCTACCATCAGATTGCAGTATATAAATAGGATGGTCCATAAATATATTTATATATATATATATATATATATATATATAT
>CABFOQ010024829.1:0-12903 GCA_900660455.1 Gephyroberyx darwinii
CTGCGGTGGAGAGAAGAGGCGAGAAATGGTCATCTGGTGTCATAGTTATGGAAATGTATTGACCGTCCCAGGCTCACCGGGACAGGAGGTCAGGCTTCGGTTTTCAGGCTTCAAAATCTTGACAATGCCCCTGTCATGACCAGAGAGCCCCCCAAAAAAATCCTCTTTTTCAGCAGATTATATGAAAATCACATGCACTGGGAGTGTTGTCCCCAGTCCCATTTTGATCCAACCCAGTTATTCTCCTGAGATGGAAATATTTTTAATCACAGATTGATCTGCATGGTCTTCTGTCATAAGCTTGACTTAAGTAAAGGGCACTGTTGAGTTAACAAGGGTTTTATTGTAGTCCGGTGGTCAAATACTTATCTTATTGGAAAAGTTATATATGGGACAGTTCAGCGTGGCAGCTGTGACTGCCACAGTGTAGCCTCTCCAGTTATTTTCTTTCACACCGCGGCACGTGGCCTCGTTCTGGTTTTGATGTAATGTTTGTGAGGCTTTACTTGTTCACCACTAAGATATGTTGTAATGTTCTATACCTTGGTTATGTCACCATGGCTAAACCAATAGCAGCTGGCCTCGTCATAACTACATGTACACATGGAAAACTGCTAAGGTTGTTTTGCTTCAGGCATACGCTAGTTTTGTTTTTATCTGAATGTGGAGCCACGTGCTGCCATTTTTTCCCCTGGCAGTTAAACTATGATTATCATCAGTCACAAAAAGTCTGTCCCGCCTTCGTCCACCTGGAGTTATGATTGGGTCACCACAGGATTGTAGCTGTTTCACTGACCAAGCATTCACAGATGACCTATTAGAACAATTTTGAAAGGAAAATATTGTTCAAACTGCATTTTCTTATTTATTTTATCCCTTTACAAACGAATTGTCTATGTCTAGAATTGTGTTTTCCCGAGAGTACTTAAATGCATATCCATAGTAACATGGATAGCATATTATATATACATATATACATATACATAGCATATTAATATTTCATGTGACATGAAAATGGGCCAAATGTCAGTAGGTCAATACAGTACAGCCCAGAGCTTCTCCGTTTACACTGACTGAACTTAAACTCGGTATCATCTTGGTATCATCACAGGCATGAGTCACCAAGCCATTCATCGGCGTGGATGTTCACTACAGACCTAAATATGCTTCTGTAAGACATGGAAATAACATATTTCAAAGCTGAAATTAAGTATTACTCTAACTACAGTTGTTTTTGACACTTTAACCTAATAAAAATTAACTTTTGTCTTTTAAAGTATGAGCATCTGCCTGCACTGGTGATTTAAGATAGCCTCCCAAAATGCTAACCCTGGTGGATGGGTAAAGGTAGTGGATTACAGCTGAAATGTGACTTTATCAGTGGCAGTTTGCTACAGGGCAGTAGACCAGACCTGCACTGAAACCTCTGATCAAGACTGCTTGGAGCAAGCCGGCACATTTCCTACCCAGCTTTGTGTAGTCATGTGTGTCAGGATCCAGCTTGGTTATGCTTCAGTGCACAAGGCTACACGGTGGGGAGCTGAGAGCTCCTACGGTGTTATGGTTGAGGCGGTGCTCAGGGATGACTTCTCTGCAGGTTCAATCTACAGATCTGATTTAGAGCAAATCTCCTCAACGAATCTGAACAGAGGACACATCAAGTTATTAATGAAAAACCAAACGCTCCAAAGATGGCTGACAGCTGTTCTCTGGAAAGTCTGTTATTTGGAAACTTGTTCTCACATCCAAGATGAGTTTATACGGGAACACTCCTGTGTTTCTCATCTCATCATGTCAGAGAAGGAAGCCTGCCAGGGTTAGGCATGCTCTACCTCCTTCAATACGTCATGCAACGCAGCCTAAATCTGTTCATGCCTTGATCATGGAGTCAGTGAAGACCATAGGACTTGACGTTGGCCCAGATGTGTTTGAGAGAAGTTTTGATTGTGTGCTTGTATTTGTGGTGCTACAAAAGAGAACACACTTGAATTGAAGCCTGGCTTGATATTCCTGCCCGCTGACCTGGAAGCAAATGATTGCCTCCGTGGAAGAAGATCCTGAGTGAGCCGGAGTAACAGAAAACACATTCACCGTGGGATTGCTGTTCAGCGTCCCTCTGCATTGTGTCTATTCTGTTGCCAGCGAAGGGACATTCAGGCAAAGACAAGTCAGCTGCCATAATGAGACTGGTAGGTGAATGGCTCGCCCAGCAGCGTACTGGCGTCTGGCTTGGAGACATCAATTCAGTGCTGTTCACACCTCCCTTTTCCTGGCAGTGCTGGCTAGCAGAGTAAAGACAGAGTTTGGCTGAAAAATAGCAAAAAATATAGCATCCAAATTCAATTAATTTGGGGTTTTAGAAAATGAGAGCATCTGTTATATTTATGCATCACCAGATATTCTCTGTCCCACTTCACTGTGGGAAGGTGCAGGTGAGGGGGGTGGGGGTCAACCCAACCATGCAGAGCATTTTTTGAGACTGTCTCAATTTGAATGTCCCTCATGCAGTGGCCTTGTGGCATTTGGTTACTTTTGCATGAGGCAGTTTTGTTTAACCGAGTCCACATCGGCTCACACACACAGCAGGAAGACAGAGTGAGGAAGCTACTAGCTTGTAAGGTAATGGTCCTTATTGCTAAGTTTGATGTAAACTCTCACTGTTTGTTGCCACAGATACCTAATGTTAACATCGTCATTTGAGGGGGAAATTGCTGAGTGTGTTTGGGGTCTGATTGTGGCGTTGCCCGTTGTAAAACTCTGGAATGTGAAGCATGATAAGGCAGACTAAAGTTGACGCCTTGTGTCGCCTGGTATTGCCACGGGAGACCTTTTCACCGACAATGACGAGAAGGTCATCTCGTGAAATCCTCTGGTGATTTTAGTCGTGATATTTCGTCACACTGTCTGCAGCCTATTTCAGCACCTGAAACATTTTTTCATCATCTTTCCAGCTGGATACTTCTATCGCAAATTAAGTATTGATCTATAATTCTTGTGTGATCCGGCTGTCACTGCCCGGTAGCACATATTGCCTCAGCGTCTGATTTAAGCAACTTAGAAGTTTACATCATCGGGAGTTCAGTTTGAGTGGCTTACAGGATTTACATTTACACTCAAGGGTTTAGCTGATGCTTGCAGCCAAAGCAACTTAAATGAGTGCAATAGTCCTAATAAGATTCAATTCCTAGATGCCCAACATTACCAGCAACCGATAGAGTGCAAGAGTCAAAGGGTCAAATCCTAATAGCCCTGAGCCCTGACAGTGGCCTTTATATGAGAGGTACTCGGTCAAAAAATGTAATAAACAAGAGAAGTGCATTTTACTACAAGAAGAGAAAGAAAGGTTGTGATTTTGGGGGGGGGGGTGATAAGGGAGATGGAAGGAGGAAAATTTACTTTGGAAAATGTGCTTTCATTAAAAGATAATCAACAGAATTACTTCGTTCTGGCAAATCCCAAATCTTCAAAGGCGATAGACACAGTGCCCCCATTTATCCGTTTGACAGTAATGAGGATGAATTTGTGGCTAAACATGTAAGTTTCAGCGTTGGCAGTTGTCCTTTCATCTGAACAAGTGATAATTGTTAGGGCTGTCTGGCAAAACTAAGAACATGTACAGACCCATTTGCTTATGCTCTCACAGCTTTTAGGGGCTACAGTTACTAGGGTTGTAGTAGAAATTCCCTCACTCACCATATCAGCTACAGTTCCCTTCCCCCATAGAACTGTAGTCATAGGAGTCACTACAACCTTTATCCACCACCCCTTTGTCTCACCAGTGGGACATGGTATACCTCCAATTAACAGCTGTTTAGGGACTTCAAAGGCCCCAACGAGGAGCTAAGGGGGTGTAAGCAGGAAGTACTCTTGATGGCCCCATCGATTGTGACCTTCTGGGCTAGCAAATTGCTGGCATTGGTGACAGAGATGAAAGTACTCTATGGGTGCGGCACAATGTGACACCATAAGATCTTGTATCTTTTGGCAGTAAAGGGGGGCAAAGGAACTGTAGATGATACTTCCCCTCAACATCTCATTGAAAGTGAGATTTTCAATCATCCGGATGTCTTCTATTCTGCATCTTCTATCAGTGCCAATTTCACAGCTCCATTGGTATGCCTAGTGCATCAAAAAACACAGTAGATATTAACTAGAGACAACAGTTGCAGAAGAAACAGACTGGCAAATTGTACCACTATCAACTCAACAAATCAATTCAAACAACAAATATGAAGGAATGGATTCAAAAACAGCCCCAATTTGTAATGCATGTTGACAATTTGAACCAATCGGCGTAGATGTTGGTAAACGCTTCTTGACTCAGCAAATATGCAGCATCTGCTGCAGACACAGCCCATACACAGAGCTCAAACAGAAGCAGAATCAATGGCCTTTGCACACAGCAGTCCCTCAGAGGAAATATTTGCACGGACAGAGATGTTACCAGGCTAAACAACATGAGCTGCTACTCCACAACCCTTCTCTATAGGTCATGTTGTCAGATTTCAGTAAAAAAAATGACATATCTGTTATTAATACTCAACGAGAATAGTTGAACAGAGCAGAAATGAAACAAAAAGCATAGCCAGCAGGTTTATAGTACACTTTTAACCTTAAAATGGACTGCCACTCTGGACCCCCTTACATGGACGTGCATTCACTGACTAGGGATGGGGGTGCAAAATGGTGAGTTTCATTTCCCCTTATGTATTTGTGGTAACTTTGTAGTATGTTCTGGTGCCAAAGAGTAAATAATACAGTAATATTGGATTACGCTGCTCAAAAGTTTATTAACAAACCAGGAAGGGAGAAAACTGTTTGATTAAAGGTGAAGAGGGAAAACAGCTCTTGCATCCCCCTCCTCCTCCCTTTAGTCGCCACAACACTCCAATTTTCCAGCTACTGTTCCAATCTACCTTTACCTCTGATGAGGACTGTCAGCCAGCACCAACTATAATGTCAGCCATTATTTGGGTTGGTATGTGCTGGCGGTGGCGGCTGGTGTTAACAAAGTGCTATAGCGCACAGCCACCTGAGCCCTTCACAATGGGGTCACACAAGTCACAGCATCAGCCATCTTCTGGAACTTGAAATCAATTCTGCAGCGAATGAGAGTGGGTGGTAACGCCTGCTGGTGCGTCTATTTTTTATTTCAGCGAGATAAGCTGCAATATGTCACTTAAGCCGTCACTATAGGAGTGTACATACTACTACTACTACTATAACACTAATAACAAGAAGGTATACTGGCATGGGTAACCTCAGCAATACAATCATTCTGATAATAATGTCTGTTGAAAATCGCTATTAAGATATTAGCATTGGCAGTAGAATTTTTTAGGACTAATATTAATCTGTCTGTTGAGTTGGGTGCATATTAGTAATCCAATTGCTGTATCTTCTAGAGATTAATAATGAATTAGGCTGAATGAAACGAGGCTAGATCAGCCGAAAGCTCCAGTGGCTGCAGAACATTTAACTGGCCCGTAGCTTCATATTACATTCTGTGCCACAACTTGGCACAAAGCTATTCAAGACAACTCAAGCTGCTTTCATTATCACTGAAAGCCCCCCTTCCAGCTGTTTCTCATTCAGAGTTTCTAGGGTTACTGATCAAATTCAGAAAAATACTTTGGCTAAAGACAGTTGTCCATAGTCCACTTTTGTACTGCTAAAATGAAGACGGGAGAAAAAACTTGTTTCATTCATCAAGTGAGAGAGTCCTTCAAAATAGATGCCATCCTGGAGGAATGCAGGGACAGAGATGTTACCAGGCTAAACAACAACAACCCTTCTCTATAGGTCATTTTACCTCTCTAGCTCACTAGCTTGTTACATTTGAAAGAAGATGCTGTTAAAAACGAGCTGTGTTGATGTCAAGTCTCCCTCTGGCCTAATCCGAAATGCACTTGATCACACTTGGAGCATAAAATGAGTCATGAGAAGAAGAGACAGGATATATGGTACTTCCACTCACACAGAGACATATGACGTACTCTTTCAGCGGTAACCCCCCCCTGCATACAGCTACCTGTGTTATTATCTCAGAGTCTGGAGTGTTCAGATTACAGGGTTTTGTGTTGGAGCTTGTAACTAGTTGGCCCAGTGCATTCTTGCTTTTCACCAGTGTAGTTAGGTTAGATGACAGGAATGTTTGCAAGACCCTATAGATAGAGCAATAGAGTCAAAATCAGGATCAGATCACGATTAAGTCCAATTTCTGTCTGTCTTCACCCTGAAAATACGCCTCTGATTTTGCAGGGCTCGACAACCGACTGGTTTCCAGTGCCTTCAGGTTTGTCTGGGGTGTTTTCAAGACATGATTTGTATTTTTACACTAAAGTCATGAATGCTGGAATGTGCGGCCAGGTGTTTCACCCTCTCCTGTATTGAAAATCCATAAGTCAGATTTTGGCTGTAGGGCAAGAATTTCATCATTTCCTCAAATAACAGTGCTTTGACATTTTTGTCCTTGGAGATCTAAAGAAGAAGAGCAGGTGGGGATTTGAACATATTTGCCCTGCTCCTGTTCCAACAGGCCCAAGTATTTGTCAGATATAAGCCGGGCTTTTAAGTGGTCTTTTAATAACAAAGGACCTTAAATCTACCTGCCACATACTTCAGGGATGACCAAATCCCACTGGGCACGGAAAGGAAATGTGAATAATTGACATTTCCTGACCCCCACAGGTTTCAGATAACATGGACATTGTTGTGTGGTTCTGCCATGCGTCAGAATTTGTGACTTTTATTTTCCAATATTGTCACATAGATAGTAAAGGTAAATTGTAGTCTTTTGTTATAACGTCCTCCTTACCATAAATTCTGGCTTTCTCCAGTAGGGACAGAACAACATCCAGAACATATTTATACTCAATGTTATTCCATTTTAAATTTGTAACCTCATAAATACAGAATAACAGTAACTAAGAATGTCAAAGGCCTAGATTAGACAGGCAGTTGGGTGACTGATGCCCCTGAGCCACGTTTTAACACCGAACACTTAAAGAGCCTGCTGAATTTTGAATAACATTGAATTTCACTTCAAGGCCCCTGGATCAGATGCCTCCAGGAACAAAAGTTTAGCAAAGTCCTAGATAGCGTAATGTTGAGTTTTACATCAAATATCTTGCCTAGTTTCCTGTAGGCCCTGGGTAGTAACTACAAAATGAATGTGTGTATGGCCTAATGTAGTCCGGATGTTTGAAACATATGTTGTGAGTTGGATATTTGCCGATTTTTAAGGCTTGTTTCAAGAAACCCACTGCTTCTTTTAGTGCCAGGTCTGTCTACAACTAGTCGTGGTGAGTTTCTGTCTTTCTGATGCCATACTGTTGCTAATCTGACTCACAATAAGCCCATTCTTCTTTCAGACCTGTGGGTGGTTGGAATCTACTGTGGTCGTGTATTGCTTTAAGGGGCTGGAATGAATCGCTTGTCTTTGAGTTTTGCTGTTATGTGCTCTCATGCCGCCCTTTGAGAATGAAGGGGCGGCCCAATTACCTGGACCCTCATTCTGTCAAATGCCAACAACATTTGCTAATCTAATTCTTTTATTTCCTTTTATTTATTTTGTTAGAAGTGTTCATCAAGGAAGACGGTTTGAGAGATAACGATACTAGGCTATTTCTAGAAAAGCCCTTTGGGTGGTCTGGGGATTTGGTGCTCTGGAAACATCTTTCCCAACGTTGGCATTTCTTCCTCATGTATTAATAAAGAGCCGGTGCTGGAGTCGGTCACCCGCAGCATTGCAGCAGGAGAAGATGTGAAACCTCATTTATCCAATTGCGTGGAGAGTCAAAGTTCTTTTGAACTATTTCAGTGTTCAGATAACGGAAATACATTGGGAATGTTTTGTACCGGTATCTCAACCTATCGAACATGCAGCTTGTACATTCCCTGAAGGCCCTGTATTGTCTCAGTGGTCTGTTGTTTGTATGTTTAGTGGTCCAAGCAGAGCAGGTGCTGGAACCCTCTTGTTTTTCTTCTTCTGTTTTCTGTACCTCACAGACCGTGCAGAAAGCAACACAATCGATTCTTGTAACAGTTTGGCCGTGACACACAACATAAGTTGACGGCGAAGACACAAACACATGAAGGGATGCACGATGAACTTATTTGTTTGTCTTGATGCTGCTTTCTTGCCCGGTTTTCCCTTGAAAAGGAGATTCTTAATGTAAATGGGACTAACCTGGTGAAACAAAGCTGAAATAAGTAATTGTTAATGTTTTCAGTTGCATGTCTCAATATTAGACTCCAATAGTGTTGCAGAATTAATACGCTATTTGCATCGCCACATGTTTTTGTTCATTTTGGCCTTTGGGTATACCAGCTGGTTCAGACTTGAAGGTCTGAATAAATATGGTTCTACTGTAAAATGTAAAAAATAAGGGTACTGCACAGTGGGTCAGCTTAAATCCACTTACTGCGGAAACTACATCCTCTCTAGTACTTCAACCCTTTATCTCTGCTTTCTCTCTCTACGCTCTCCAATTCATTTCTGGCCAATTTCACATCATATTAACATTGAAAACTCTAAGAACATTAGTTGATCTAGCACTGCAACATATTAAAGGTCTTGTTTAAGTAGCATAAACATTGACTGTCATAGCTGTCAGTTCTTGTAACTATGTTTCAATGCATTTACAGTTCTCTTAAGCCCTGTAGGCCTCACACAGCGCTTTTCCACCAACATGGTTCCTGTGCCGGCCGGTGCTGAGTACTGGAACGAGCTAAGTTTAAGAACCGGCCCGGGTTTCCACCAATCTGAGACGACCCATTACGGGGTTTTTTTCAATATTTTCTTGCAAAACTAAAAGTGTGTTGTGTCTTTCTCTTATTTGAAAATGGTGGTTAGCCAGCACAGGCAGTGACGATTAAGCCTGCCCCTGGCTCGTGACATCACTCATGACATCACGGTTCCTTAGTTCCAGACCAACAGCTTTTTGGTGCCAGAATGGAACGAAATTTGGGGCCCAGGAACCATTTTTTTTAGGTGGGAATGTACAGTATGATATTAGGCACCAGCACAGGAACCATGTTGGTGGAAAAGGCGCCTAGAGTGGTGACACCAGGACCAACACACATACCAGGCTTTTTTTTAATTTTTTTGACCAGGGATGATATCTGCAGCTATGAGGCTTCCCACACATTAAAATGTAGAAATCTACAAGAAATGGGGAATTGTCCCAGTGTGGGTAAGGTCACAAACACAAGCTTGAAAGCACCCCTTTGGTGTAATGTCTCTGGAAGCGTTTTGTAAGCCTGGCCATGTCCTTCACTGAATCCAGAGTTGATTTTAATGAGTGCAGTGGCATTTGCACTGTCCTTTCCCCCTCTGCTCTTTTTTTCTGCTCTTTCTTCTTTTCTTCCTCTGTCAAACCCAAGTGAATGAAATGGGCAATAAACTGCAGGGTGGTTTGAAAATGAAATGGACTTGATTCAACATCTAAAGCTTGTGCAGTGCAGTACCTGTGAGGGGTGATGAGTGAGCAGAATGAGGAGGGGCAACATAAGGCAGAAAAACGGGGTCAGCTCCAGTTTATGTAACACCCCTCTTCAGACTAAGCTTGAGTGCATGCAGCAGCAGGGCTCCCACTCATCTGTGTCGACTATACACGCAAATGCGGCGCCCCCCCAACGGGTCTGTCCTAAAACGAAAGGAGTGCACATCAGGAGCAACAACAACGCTGTTGTTTAATCTTCCATCCCATCTGTTGATGGTCCCAGGCATGGAACAGGACGTTCTTGAGAGGCAAGCAGGCTGTCCAGCCTGAAGGCAGGTAGATCTAGTCCAAATGTGCAATATGGCGTAAACTTATGAGCCCCCCTCCCCTCCATTCTAGTCGCCTCACATGCAGGAGGAAGTGCCTGAGAACAGACAACATGGATGGGTTGGTAGCTCTGAGTAACTCAAGTTCATTCAGTCTGTCACAGCACTCGTCATTACCTCCCCTCCACTTCACACAAACCCCTGTGCATGTTGAAAGGGATGGAGAGCGGTGCACTGGAGTTTGGGGGAAGTGGGTGATGGAGAAGAAGCACCATAAACTAGTGTTACATTTCCACCACTTTGCTTTCATTGCTTCTGCTCCTCTACCTCTGTTCCTGACCAGCTCCATGCATGACGCTGTTTGAGTTATTTGCAACGGAACTTGTCTTGTATTTGCACTGAGCGACCCCCACAGGGACTACTTTAAGGTGTATAAGACCTACTTTTACAATTACACACAGTGTAGCTTTGTACTGGAAAGAAAGAGAATATTTAGCTTTCATTTCATATTAATTTCAAGTTAAAAGAACTGCGATTTTAAATTGGCAGCCAAAATACACTCAAAATATAGAGATAGATGAAGTGCAAGCATCTGTACCATTTGTTACCTTGCTCATACCGAGGAATAAAGATTTAATGTCCTTTATTCAAACTGCATGGATAATATTATGTCCCATGGGTTATTTTCCTTCCTCTTTTTGTCGATGCACACGGGGCCAAACAATACCTTACATAAGACACTTGTTGAGTGTTACGTAAAGGCAAGAGAAGGATGGACCACATACAGAAAACAGCAATTATGTAGCAGCCATTGATTTGCTTCTTCATCTCCAACTATTTCATAGCACTTCCCCATCTTGAGATCCAGATACAGCCAATTTAATTATAACAGCATACACAATGACAAATATATACAGTATGATTCTGAAATATATTCTTACCTTACTTTTTTAGAGCTTTGTGGATCATAACCAGAAGCCCAGGGACCATTCTGTCTGAAGACCTAGTGACGTTCAAAATGCCAGAAAAATCATTACTATCCTGCAGGTATGTTTTTTTTTTACACACAGCCCTATTCCAGATGTCATTTGATCCGTGACACATTTCCCCAACTGTGACTACGAGTTGTTTCCTTCTGTATTTATGTCCTGTTCTTTGTGAGCTTACTAACCTCTGTCTCCGTTTGTGTTTTAGCCTCTGAATCATGGGAAATGTCGAGAGCCAGAATGGGGACCATGCCCTCTATGGTAATGAACGTGGCCACTTGTCACGCAAGCACATGTCTCGTTCTCTTCGCATCTCCAACAAGCAGTCCAGACGCTCTCGGCATGCTTCATCAGGGAAAATAGAGCACAGGAACTCTGAGACAAGCACCCGCTCCAGCAGCACCCCCAGCATCCCACAGTCACTGGCTGAAAACGGCCTGGAGCCCTTCAACGAGACGAATGTCCTCTCTGACTTTGGCAGCCCCATATGGGTGGACCGCATGGCCATGAATCTGCGGCCCGTGTCCTTCCACAATGATCTGGCCAACCCCTCGGTGCACATGGATACCGTGCACACAACTCTACCTGGCCCCGCTGCCCAGGAAGCACAGGACCGAGGAGTGTACACAGGCGAGGTGACCTACCTCCAGAAGACTCGGTATGGTCCCAAGGAAACTGTCAGCTTCAAGAAGAAGAGGTCCAAGTCTGCTGACATGTGGCGAGAGGACAGCCTGGAGTTCTCCCTGTCGGACCTCAGCCAGGAGCACCTGACCAGCACCGAGGAGATCATAGACACAGCCAATGAGAGGGACTTTACTGACTGTGGTGGCCACTTACAGTCCAGCCCCCAGGGACTGGAGGTGTTGGACTCCGCTGATAGGGCTAACTCCCTGGACGAGCTATACAGCCAGAAGAGCCCTGCCCGCAGGCAACCCCACGGCCGCTATGCCAAATGGCACGAAGCCAACAGGGCTATCAGGGAGGGCGAGGATGATAAGATGCTCTCCCCATCAGAGGAGGACGGGAACACCTACGGTGCATACACCCTTCCCTGTCGGCGCTCCCACTGCCTATCTGAAGGCCTGAGCAGTCACCAAGCTGCCATGTGCGCCAGTATGCAGGGCAGGAGAGCACAGACTATACAGGTAGGAAGTTCAGTCATTTCACCTTCTACTCATCTTTTACACCAGTAGTTTGGCTGGAAACATTTTCTGTTCAGTGTGGCACATTTGAGAGAAAACGGAGCAAATTAAAATAGGATGTTAGCAGAATGTCAAGAACCTGAAATGCTCAAGCCTGTCACAGGTCTTTTGTGGTCTTAGCAACAACTACTGAATTTTATTGGATAGAGTATGAAAAGCTGCCCAGAATCTTAATATAGTCGAGTTACATCACCTTCAATAAGACTATCTCCAAAGACGGCGCTCCTCATTCATTTTCCCCCCCATTGTGTCTGAGCGCTTCCTCTTCCTCTCTGCATTAACCAAGCAGATAATAAGCTCCAGAAACAGATTAAGTGTAAAAAACAAAACAAAAAAAAGACTGCATGCCTGCTTGTGCCAGGGGAGCAGTGGGTTGTTTCCTCCTGATGGGTCTGTTTTGTGATGGCGGAGAGCTTAAAGTCACTCCCCGTTTTGAAATGCCTCAACCTTTTGTTATGATAATGCGGGGAGGCCTGTGGAAGAGTGTAACAGTAAAAACGTGTGTGGTGGCCCTGTCACTGTGGGGCACCGCTAACGTGGATGAATGGAGCTCTGGAGCGCATGATTTGGTCATGTGATCAGATGGGAGACACCGGGTTCGGCGTAACCGTTCCCTTCATCTCCCAGGAGCCTTTGGCCATGTGGCTAGGAGAGGGCAAACCACAGGAGTGCCACGGGAAGGGCAGGCTGCACTCACATAACAGCAGTAGCTTCACTGTGAGTAGTTACTTTTGAGCAGAAACTCAGGATTGAGCAACCTATGGACGCTCCCTGTATGCCACAGTAGTCACAGTGTTCAAAACATGTTTGCTTTACAAGCACGGCTCTATCATGTATATCAACAGAGACGGCGTGGTTTTCACCCAAGGTAGGAGTTTTGTTTGCAGAAATGACTGTTTTTGTTCCAGTGAAGAAGCTTCAGCCATCTCACCTGTCTTTTTGT
>CABFOQ010024831.1:0-13684 GCA_900660455.1 Gephyroberyx darwinii
GAGAGGGAAAGGTAGACGAAGGGTGAGAGAGGAGAGAGCAAAAAAAGAGGGGAGGAAGAGAAAATGAAAAAGGGGACAGAGGGAGGGACACACAATGTGGAATTTGAGCTAGCAGTGCCCTCTTGTGGATGGAAATGGACGTGCTTAAGATAGCTCCCTTTCTGTTGGCTCTCTTCCAGAGAATTTGGATGAAGGGAGACAGAATGACATAAGGATTGTAGGACAACCTCAGCATTTATTCTGTGTCTGTATTAGAACCCATGCATGCATGCATGTGTCGTATCGAGTGTGTGACCAGGCTAGCCCATGTATGCATAGAGGGACAGCCTGCGTGCATGTGGTTAGACGCTGTGTATGTGTATGTTAGCGAGTTTGGCCCACCTCTCGTCCCTTGTGTTTAACTGGAAAGGTGTCTGTATTATGTGCCGGTGAGTGTCAAAGTGTGTATGCATGTGCGTTTGGCTCACCTCTCTGCCTTTGTGTGTGACCAGGGCAGCAAGTGGCTTGGCGTAGAAACGGCTGTAGCTGAATCCTAGGCAGCCGTACATACTGTTAGCAGTCAGCTTCAGGGCCTTCTGACGGATATCATACTGAGGCATAGAGAGAGACTCCAGTTAGGCCAAGCAATCCACAATGGCTATGTTAACATGCACACAATATTCAAGTTATGGTGATGGTTGAATTAAAGCATTTACGTAGCTTAAAAGTAAGACAACTTCCCCCAATAACCCCGGATTTGCATGGGTTTATGACTTTACCCACAGAACAGCTTGTTGCAAGCAATATTACTCTTGCAAGGAATAATATCGTAGAATGTTGTAATGTGCTCATACAGCATGTGACGGCATGTTGTCATTCATTCAACTTCTTCTTAGCACATTTAAAAATCTAAATGAAATGGGGCTGAGGTGTTTCACGCTGAGATAGACTAAAGATAGACTACTGTTGGACAAATGTTGGAGCATTACCTTAATAAAGGTTTGACACCGTGCATGTTAACCTACCCAAGGTAAAGCTGTATGTGTTAGTGTGTGATCAGTAACACAATAATAATAATAATAATAATAATAATAATAATAATAATAATAATAGTAATAACAACTTTCATTTTTAGAGCGCCTTTCAAGGTACCCAAGGCACTTAACAGTAGAAGGAGAGAGTAGGAGGAGTAGAATAAGAAGATAGGGGTAGATAGATATGTTCAAAACACCAGAAATCCTGAAAAAATGGTGTGTGTTTGCAGGTGTGTGGATGTGTATGACTATGTGTCTATGAAAACGCACAAACTGAGGTATAAGAAAAGTAAAGAAAGTCAAAGTCCTGCCAGGATTTGTCTCCACCTGTGCCCTTAACCAGGTGATCAGAATTATTAGTCCCTCCCCAAGTCCTTTTACTTTCTGAACCTGGATTTTACACCTCTGGAAATGTGTGTGTGTGTGTGTGTGTGTGTGTATGTGTACCTGCAGGTAGAGGTCGGGGTTGATGTCCTGCTGTTTCATCAGTTGTTTGACCTGTTTACGGCGTTCAACCAGCTTCCTGATCTCCTTGGGCAGGATTCCCATCTCCAGGTCAGCATCCGGAATCTCCGGAATCTCATCTGGCTCGTCCTCCTGTTACCATGGAAACAACAGTTGGAAAGTTTTTTTTTTGGTCTTCAAGAACCAAAGTCATGTTGGGGAGCTGGACACTTCACTCCTCTGTACCTGGGCGCTACAATCATCACAAATCATGTCTGTTCGTTTTGAGCAGCATCTAATTAATAAAAGGACCTACAAGCAGAGCACGATTTATTCAAATAAATTGAGTTAGACACATTTTAACAGTTAAGTTCTTCGCTCAAGGGCACTTCAATGGCAGTTGCTGAGGGAAGAGAAAGTGTGATTCATTCCTCTCATAGGCTAATGGATCTGAGATACCATGACCTCAAAGGGACTGGATCATAGTAGACCAATTGATTTGTCAGACCACTGGGTTGACAACTGACGACCGTGGAGGGGGAATGAAACACACGCAAACATATTCAATAATAACACACACCTCAGTCTTCTTGCGTGGGTGGTGAACCTCCCTCTGTACAGTGGTGAAGCAGATGTTGAACTCTTGGATGATTGAGGGGTACAGGCTATTGAAGTCAAGCAGCAGCACAAATTTATCGTAGAAACCTACGGAGAGACAGAGGGAGGGCGGTTACAGATACACGAGCACGGGGATATACAGTATGAGAGGGTAAGAGAAAGAAAGAAAGAGGAGGAAAGCTGCTGAGGAAAACAAGGTTAAACTCAAACACACGCTTACCAACTTTAGGATCCAGCACCAGACCTCCAGCATATGCCGCCTTCTTCCTCCTCTTGCCTTTCCCTGCATCCCCCTCTTCCTCTCCCTCAACCTGGAATATGTGAAATAAGAGAAACAGGCCAGAAAAGATGTGTTACATTACTGCAGTTATAAATCTAGTACAATTTTCCTATGTTTTCTGGTGTTTGTGTGCGTGTTGTACCATCTCCTGCTGGGCCTTTTTGAAGGAGGGTTTGTCAGGGACGATGTAGTTCTTGTCATGGAAGGCGTGAAGCAACAGGAACTCATTCCTCTCAGAGCGACCGCCCATCAGAGTACGAGACTGCAGACGGGAGGCAGGTAGCAATGAGGTGATGGGAGCAGAAAGCAGTTTTTTTGAACCCCGAACCCACTAAACCCCAAAATTGTCAACATTATTTTGTTTTCTTCTGGGCAATAAGGCTAGACGATGACATTTTCAACATTCAGTGTACATTTTTCCTAGCTGTGAGGGGCCATCAAATTAATGTAAAATGTGGCGTTTGTGTGTGTTACCATGAGATTTCCGGCGATGTTGGTGATCTGCAGGGCCAGCGGCAGCACGTTGAGCTCACACATGATCTGGAGGATCAGCTTGGCATCTGTCCACGTCAGCTCCAACAGGTACAGCAGGTGAGGAGAGTCACTGACACACACACACACACTTTAGCATATACACATACTGTACATGGGACCACATTGATGCATGTGTGCACAAAACAAACATTTTTCTATCTATCACAAGTACAACTACAGCAGGTGAGGGGAGTTACTGACAGACAGGATTTTTGGGTCCATGCAATTGTCAACACATTTACCCCCACTCCCTGTGAGGTCTGGCATTTTCCAGAAATCTTAAGCCAATTTGTGGAATATCATATGCCATTCAGTGGACGCTTTTATCGAAAGTGCCGTACAGCACCACGAGTGCATACACTTCTTAGGATACAGTTCATCATACCATTCTACTGAGGACATCTGTAACTTAGAAGATAACGACAAACACACCTGTACAGATTCTTGATGTTCTCCTGTGGGATAGTGACTCTTTCCGTCTTCAGCACCTGCGCAGTCAGTTCAGTCAGGTGGTAACTTTTACAGCGAATCAGCTCCTTGGCAGAGATCTCCACGTCGCACACCAGACGGCCACAGGTGGCGCTTTTCTCTGCAAAGGAACCACGGCCCTGCAAGCATCCACGCCACGAGCACACAAACACCGTAGACGCTCAGTCAATTTGGATGTACGTAATAGAAATGTATGACTTCATAAAATAAAGCATCACAACCACAAGGTTTACCGTTTACACAAACAGTCAACTTTTGCTCTTCTTACCCCTAATTTGGGCATGTTGGCCCTCCTGAGGCGTCCGATCTTAGACCAGTGGGGAACCTTGCACACGTTGATCCTCTGCAGAAGCACTTCCAGGTCAAAGCCAAAGATGTCGTGACCCTACAGGAAGCGAGAGAGGAGAAAAGGTCAGCATATAGTATCCTACAGAAACTCTCTACCTATAACTGCCTATTTCATGTAACTGACAGCTGATGTAGTCAGTGTAGAATGTTTCATGAGCCTGGGACAAAGTCAAACAACTAATAACACACTGCAAGATGGAAAAAAAAAAAATCAAGCAACTTTGTCTCAACTTGTGAAAAGATGACTAAGGAAATCTGTTTTCTGATCTGCAGGGGTATTACAATACACAACACAGTATTTTATACTTATCATTGTTGAAGTCAGGTCCCTATACACAATAAATCTTACACTCTTAGACCCATTGTCACCCCAATATCTTCTACTCACCACCAGCACATCAGGGTCAATTTTGTGCATCTTGGCCAGGAAGAAGCCAAGCAGCGTCCGCTCTGTGGCAGCTATCTCCACCTTCCCATTCTGAAGGAGGAGACACATATGAGAGGCAATGGCAACTCAGACGCAACCACATCTCTTCTCAGTGTTCACAAGCGTCCCAGCAGCAGTGTCCTGGTGCTGCAAACTCAATTCCCATGTAATTTAACGCTAACTGAAATTGATCTCTGACAATATCAGGACAGATTTTCCATAACCGTGTGGCCGCTCACCTTCTTTCTCACAGCCTCTTTGAAGTCGTAGGGAAAGATACAGTCGTTGGGTTTGCTGACCACTGAAAGAGACCATAAGATTATGATCAGGGTTCCCACATGTTCCCCACTTCAAAATACCATCCTTTTTCCAGACCTTCATTTCTTGTCTGAACTCGAAGATATTGGTTGGCGTTCCACATGCTGTATGCCCATAGTGGTTGGGCAATATGACTTAACTGGGTCATTCTACACAACAGTATGTCAAATGAAACTGAGGTCTGGAACATATGTGTCGGGACTAAACAATATTTTCTCATACCTTTACATACTTTTTTCAAATTCTCATTTTGGTACCAAACTGATATAACATGTATGTAAACACCTATGCCCAGTGCCTCTTATGTTCTCTCAACCTCTTTACTACATCACCATTTCACGCTCCACCATTGCCATCTTTGCTTTGTGACAAATTAATTTGTTTCTCCACAGGGAGGTCGGAGGTCAGAATCAGTTACAGAAAAACGCCCCCAGAGCTGGTAGAGATCCGGTGTCTTGCTCAAAGACACTTCAGTTGCTTGTGGTCATGGGGGCTTGAACCCAGGTCTTTTGGTTGAAGGACAACCTCCCTAATCAGTACGTCACCCTGCTTCTTACTCTGCTCTCTCTACTTGTATGAAACTTCATCACTCACCACAGAAATGGGTCTGGTAGGGAGGTTGAGGTGGGGCTTTATCCATATGGAATTGATAATGGACCAGCGCAGCCAGGGACACTATCTGCAGATAGAGGGAAATAGTAGTATTAGATGCTTGCTCACTTGCTGTCCGATTGGGCAAAACCCAGCTCAAATATAAGTGTATGAAAGAATAAGGCTCAATAATAAAGCAGTATCAAGCTATCAATGTACCATCACTTGTTATCAGCTTTAATTAATCATTTGTTATGTTGTTTCTTGTCTCAAACGTTTGATACTGCTCTGACAACTGAATGTGTGAGTGTGCATATGCATGCCAGCGCTCTGACCTCATTGTGGTGTGTCTTGGGGTTCTGGACAGTCTTGAGGCTGATGGACATGACGGTGATGGGTGGAGGTGACAGGTCTTTGACCACCGTGACCAGGTCACTCCTCAGGGCCAGAGCCTCCACCTTACACCAGCTGACTGACTGGCTGTTCAGCTCTACAGCAGACAGAGGGGGATGTTAGATCAGAAATGTAGAGTTACAAAATGAATCTTTAATACTGACCACTTAAGATTTCTTTTTCTATTTATTTAATCACAGGGAAAGGAAGACAACCTGAAACAAACTATTGTGGTGCTGTGTAGATTTCCGTCATACAAATCGAATCACTTTTTTTTTTTTTTTTTTTTTTTTTTTTTTTTTTAAAAATAAATCAGACATAGCATACGGAGCATATCCGGAATAGTTCTCATTAATTATGGAGAGCACTGTACCTTACTAGAAAATGACTCAGCCAGAGCTATTTTTTGATTTTTCATAATAATAATGTTTATACTCACTATACTTTACTTATATAGTTTGTACACACACACACACACACACACACACACAGACACACACACCTGTTGTTGTCTCTGTCTTGTCTGTCTGTCGCTCTCCTCTCCTTTGCACTGCTCCTCTCTCCTGTCCTGGTTATAAAAAAAACTTTGCCTGCTGCATCTCCGCAGCTTATGGTAGCGTTCACTTTCTCGCCCATTTGCTGAATCAACTACTTGCATATAGAAGATGAAAGATATGATGTGCTGCCCCTACCCTTCTGTCCGTACTTACTGATGTGCTCAGCAAGGAAAGGGTCAAACAGAGCGATGACTTCCAGAATGCTGAGAAAGTTACCGTTGTGTGGCGATCCAAGTACTGCCATTTCCATTGCCATGGAAAGGCAGCCCTCTTTCTCTTAAAAACTGAATGACAGTCACAACACGCTTCAGCACCTCTCGCCAGTACCATTTCTCTTCATCTAGCTGTTGCACTAGCTGAACGTTCAGTCCCGGCACCAAAAAACTTTAAATTTCTCTTTTTCTCTTTTGTTAAGTACCTGTAATGTGGCTTCAACTATATAACGGTTTGCAACATCACCTTAAATACGCATACTACTTGACCAATTATATAATTTTGTTTACAGTCCAAAAAATATGAGCGGGTTTTTTGATTGGCTATATAGTATGCGGTCGTGACCTGAAATGAAAGAAAACCTTTTTTTTTTTTTTTTTGTTTTCACGTGGGCCCCCTAGTGGCCATGGACCCCTGGACCCATTATTTCCAATGGATGATCCGGCCTTACTACTTCACGCTCTTCACCAACGCTTTTGCCATTTCTTCTCAAAACTAAAATAACAACTTTTATATAACATTTATATGAAAACCAGGCTAATTGTGGGTGTGTGGGAAAACATTTATGGTAAACTGTTGGCGTGGACATAAGGCTTGTGCACATGCGCACGATTTCAGTATGATTGAGATTCATCAGGAAAAAACAAGCGTACGCAGGACTTTCTAAATTTGATGAAAATAATGTGTACACACGTTTCCCATTTCTACACCTAAATATACACAAATATACACATCTGGCCACTGGTCGGACACTGCGGACGCTGCTGTGGAAATGAGGAGCAGCTGGCAGTGTCACAGGCTGATCGAAGAAGTGTTTATTCTAGTAGGGACATGAGGCACTGGAGTAGTACTAGGACTGCTGCACCATATTGTTGAGTGCTTTCAGCCATGAGGGATTATCTTCCAGGAAGGCACTTAGAATTTTCCATGTTGTACACTTTTTATTGGACTTAGGTTGTGCTTGTGAGCTGTTAACCTCCTGCAACTTAAAATGCATTTTCTTTCAAGTACATAGTCTTAAGTTGTTTTTCTTCCAGTGTTTGCCATGCAGTTTTTTTCTCTCTGTTGCTTTATTCTCTTCAGAGGAAATAACTTGTCAGGTTGCTGTTTAGTTAAAAGCTTTAATAAGCGCTCTTTAACAAGATTGGTTGCCATTATTGTATCCCTGAGCTTGTTTCCATGACGCTGGGAGTTAATTTTATGTATCCACAGCCTGGGACAGCTGAGCAGTCGTGAGAACAAACATGTAGCTCACTATCGAAATGCTTATGGAATTTATTTCCACTGAAATCCAGCAGTTTTTCTGCATGGATAATAGATTAAGATGGTCCCGCTTGGACTGTCTGGAGACAGGTACCCTTGTCTGACGGTGTAATTAAATGTGAACGGAGCTGGCTGGGAGATAGTTCCTTGCTCAGGGACACTACTGCAGGGTGGATGCTTGCCAATAGGAAGGCTTGAACCTTGGTTGATGGGCAGTCTCCGGGCAGTACATAGAGAGTACATAGAGTAGGCATAAATATGACATTGAAGCTGTCAGGTGACTTGCTGTTACTAGAACCCAAGCTAGTCACAAAATACCCACTAGCATGTTAGCCACTCCTCATGAGAAGTGCCATTGTCTCTCCCCATGATTACACCCTTCCATACACTCCAAGGTTTGTTTTAGTAAATGGCCATTGGCCGGTGAAATGGAGCCTGTTAACACTTGGTGTCTTTAGTGTCTTGGAAAAGTGCAAGGCCTTTTTGCCATCTGGTATACACGACAATGTTGTGATTCAATCAACATGCCATTTACTGCTATCTACTCGTCCAGAGGAAACCATCATGGGTTGTGATGGACCATTATCCACGGGTGAGGCCCATTCTCATTTCCTGTGTGTGTGTGTGTGTGTGCATGTGTGGGTGCGCGTGTGTGTGATCCCCGGGGAGGCTATTTCATAACATGAGAGCAACATGAGATCGTTACGCATTTCTGACAATCACACTCTCTGTTGGAGAGGGGTTGTTGCATGTTATCTGAAATCTGCCGTAAAACACATGCACAGACACATGCTTTCATTCAAGTATATTTCTGCTATTTAAGAGACACACGCACACACACACAGGTCTCAGCACCAGTCCTGAGATCATTGGATGAGACTGAAGGTGTAACCTAACACCAAATCCTAAAAGAGCGAACACATGATGGTATAGTTTTGGAAAATGTCTTGCTGTGACCTCAACAGTGTTGCTGAGGTACAAAACGGAAACCAATCAGCTTTCAGTATTGGTGTTAACTTTATTTTGTACTTTTATCCTATGTCTTTTTTTTTTCATGAAAATCAGTATCTAAACCAAAATGTTTGATAGTTTGTGTAACTTAATCATATTCCAATCGAATGCTCTAAAAAAAATCACCCTCTCCTCGGCCACCTGCCTCGTCAAAACAGAGGAAGTACAAGTCCAGTTTTCCGCCAATAGCCACAGTATTGAGGGCGGGCTAAACCTACGAAATAAAGACAAAGCAACCAATTTTTGAGGCCAGAAAAACAGTGAAACTGCATGCTTGACCTAGATCAATTAAAACCAGAAGCAAGCTTTACTTTTCAATTTATTTAACCAAAGAATGTGTTTGTATTCGGTCCAGACAGCTCAGTCGGTAGAGCATGAGACTCTCAGTCTCAGGGTTGTGGGTTTGATCCTCGCATAGTGTCAAGTACCTTTGTACGTCGCTTTGGATAAAAGCGTCTGCTAAATGACTGTATAATGTATAGAGTTAACAACATATAATCGCAGATAGACCTTTTTATAAGACAAACAAATATGATAAAGGCTGATACAAGATGAGCTGATGGAATTATATGGGAGTTGAAGCTCCATCCTCTCTACCACTGGCATAATAAAAGTAGATTCAGCCAACCGGGCTCTGCATGTTGACGCGAGTGAAGCCAGTTTTGCTTTTTTGATTTCCCATAATTCCCAGAGTGCACCATCATTACGATTCTGGGTAAGGGACCCGCTCAGCCAATCAGATGCTGTTACATGAAAGCCAATCAGGTATTTATATAATATTACATTTAATGGAGCCTGTTAGACAAAATGCCATTTCCTTTCATTTCATAGTACATGTTGTACAAGAATATAAATATTGTGTATACAATACTTTGTTATTTATGGTCGTCAAAAACAACATGGTTTTCTTATCAAATGGCTGTTTGACACAGTAATTATAGAAAAATTGTTACTAGGATAAGACTGTGCATTGAGCGGTGAACTGGGCTTTGTAGGTTTGGCTGCTGTCATCCCTGAAGTCATCTGTCAGGTGGCTGAATCCATTATGGGATGATGACATGATCCTTCTTGAAAATGAAACTGGGTGGAAAAAATAATCATCAATCTTCATCCTCTCCTCTAATTTTTGCATTTGTGTGGAGCCAGTAATACACTTTGTTGTTGACACAGGACCTACCTTGAAAAATAATCCTAATTTCATTGCTGTTAGTTTCCACCACGATGAGCAGCCTAAATCACTCTGTCTTTCAGGATCCGGCTGGTTTATAGAGAGAATTAAAAAAAAGTGTTCGTATAACCTGACTGAAATGATTCAGCTATGCAACACTGACTTGTGATTGATTCTTGGTCAGCAATAACATCAGCTAAAATATCACTTCTTGCTGTGCTGTGAAATACACACAAGACAATCATATTAACCAACAGCTACAAAAAGGACAGGCTCAGCAGAACAGGAATAAGACTACACCATCTAATAGCCATCCTATCATACTATTACACATTTAAATAAAAATAATACTGTGGGCTTGGATATTGTGGATAAAGACAGCTTGGCTTGCTAAGAATCTCTATGGCTTAACTTACTTGACCAGATGTTCATCATTACAGCCATTCATGTGCTGCTCTCAACCAAGCACCTACCAGTGGATGTGCGCATGTTTCGTCATTTATTAGGAGAGATTTCAGAGACCGTGGCTGAGCAGCGCTGTATGCCAGGAATTACATGGAACGGATTCTTTGGGTGTGTGTTTCTATTATGCGAAGCAATGCAAATGGCAGCAAGATTCCTCCCAGCACGAGGAATTGTTTATGATGTGAGTTGATGATGCGGCGACACGATCGCTTTGTGAATCTCATAACGATGATACTGCGCTGGAATGTGGAAAAACCTCTTCTAGTCGTGTTATGATGAAATGTGTGATATTATATGCACATTCATTTCATGCTCTCTCTGGGAGGACAGGCCAAAGTGGGACGGGGATATTTCATGAACAGACATCAATCAGTGACATCACGACTGCAAAAGTCGCTGTTCAATGGACATTCACTCATACACTTTTTTTTCCTAGGTAGTTTGTGGAATTAAACCAACAACTGTCAGGTCGCAGCCCATTCAAGCTGTTGCGATGCATTCATGTCAGTGTTGGGGCTTCATGAGATATCAGCAATGGCCTCACACAACAAGGCTACTTACAGTCAATTTAGGAAATTGCATGTGATGCCATGTGATGAACATTGGTGAGCTCTCTCCCAAAGCTACAAACAAGAGAGTGAAGGCTGAATGAATGACTGAATTGATTTACTGACGGTAGTAACAGCACTGTTGGCCACATCCAAATTACCCACAAACAGCAGGTCTCCAATGTCACAGATATCGGAGGGTTTTTCCCCTCAATGGCACCTCTATTCCCCCAGTAATAGCCTTTTCCCTCACACACACTCATCAGGCCGTCCCATTTTCCATGCTGCCAAAACTGAATTTCAAGTGTTGGAGATTACAATACACATGATTATAATAGCAATACGCAGGGAGTAATCACTTCCTTCAGAGATAAATGGGCTCTGGCTGTGATGCAGAGAAATGGTTTAGAGAGGGGCATTATGGGCAATATATGATTTGTAAGGTGGCTTTTTTAGCCTCTACGCAGTCACTGGATGTATTTTAGGGCTGCATGGCAATAAACACAGTGTTGGTTTGATGCCATACGTCCTTATATCAGTACCAGAGTTTGCTGACCCAGCAACTGGCTAAGAACAGAGAGCCTACTGTCTCCCTCTTTATAACTTCTGCTGTCTGGTTCCAGTGAATACAAGGCTAATATCTTTTAAAGCCCAATTGTATCATTTTTTGATAGTTCATGGTTATATACACATTGATTCTTGAAGGACATCTTGCTGAGAAGGAATAGTCTCTTTGCAGCTTTCAGAGCCTGCTCTAACTGAATATATAAGTACATTACGCTCCAATGCTTACTTTATTTTTCTCAAATTCTTGATGAATAACCTTGCACCAGCTTTCGTTGGCATAATCTCTTTATACTGTTACCTGAGTCTGTTCTCCCAAAGCCATGGGCTGTTTACTGCGCAGAACAACTCTCCTCCTCTTTAGGCGTTTCATTGTTTTAAGTCTATCTGAATGTACAATTCTCACCACCTTGCTCAAATACAGGCTTGGTTTTCTTCAGCCTCTCTTTCTGCGGCCTCTTGCACAAAAAGCCTACATTTATACATTACTAAAGTCAAGAAGTGGCTTGCTCTTTTCAGCTGCTCATACTAGTCACCACCAAGTCGGCTAACAAGATGTGTGAATTGGGCAATCACACACTTGTCTAACCGAAATAAGCAGAATTCAAGAATAGACTGACCCTTCCTCCCCACAGCTAAACGGTCAGGCTAATGAAGATGTGAACAACTGGTGTGAACCACCCAATGACCATGAATAACGGCCGGTGGCGTTTTGTTGCAGGAATGCAAATGAGTTAGAAATGCACAGCATATCTTGAAAACGACATCGCCAAACTAGCCTAAATGAAGCGGCCGATGTTCTTTGCCGTCAGTTGAACCGCTTCTCTCCGGACCGCAATCCTCCAGTCACCCTAGAACGCTGCCGTCTTTCTGAAGAGGTTGAGAAAAACATTATCACAAGATCCACATGAACAAATCTCGGTGCTCAAAGCGTGATATGGGCTTATAATACCTCCATTACTTCAGCAAATGTCCCATTGATAAGGCATTCACTCAAGCATGAAAATGGCTTTAAAGTGGCCTCGTGTTTATTTGCTTATGTTATCGCCACTCGGCTATCTACCATGCACTGTGTGCTCTAGCACTGATTAGTGCTTTGGTTTTCTTGTTAGCTATTTGCCTTTATTCTTGACAGGCTTTTACCACTGGAGGCTATGAACTGTGAGTTGTCAGTTGATGAGATGTAATTCCTTGGTCCTGTCCTTTCCCAACCTATTTAATCTCACTTGTTTATTGTGTGTGTGTAGGTGCAGTAGTATGGGGGGTTGTGCTGTCTCTGTTCCAATGGGATTTAGCACCACGCTGATGTTTTTATAAACTGTGCTGGTACAGGAGCTGCTGTTCCCTGTACAAACTCCACAGAGAGAGAGAGAGAGCGCAAATGCAAAGGAAAGCGAGGCAGAGCAAGAGAAAGAGAAAAGGCAAGTGGGAGGAAATTAGCCGCTCCTTCTCTTTACCTCTGCTCTGCTGTTCCCCGCTTGTTTAAGGTGTCTGCGGCGAGATGAGAGGGAAACGGGGAAGGGAGAGAGCGATTTAGCAGATGTGGTTAAGAAAAGAGAACAACGGGAGGCAGATGGAGAGGGGACTCGGGGTGCGGCGGATGCTCTCGCTCAGTGCTGCAAAATAGATGGAAAGGGAAAGAGAGGGATGCAGATAAGAGATGGTGAGACGCTCGAGTAGTCACATAAACTATAAATGAAGTTGGGAGAGTCATCTAAAGTTTAACACAGCCGGTGATTTTCTGAGCAGCCCTTTAACATTAACATGCCAAGGAGACTGTGGCTAAGCGAGAGATTTGTTACTGCACCGATTGCCGCCGTGATCTTAACTAGTGATCGACCGATATGGTTTTTTCAGGGCCGATACCGATACCGATTGTTAGTAGTCAAGGAGGCCGATAACCGATATTTGGAGCCGATATTCATTTGCAGTAAAAGTGAAAATATTGGCGTCAAAATTTTGAATAATACGAACTCCAACACTTAACTTCGTTTAAATGCCTCTAAGCATATGTTTATTAACACTAGAACCGCCAGGATTTTTTACTACCTTCAACCGCCGCCAGCGGTCTCCCAGACCGTTAGGTGTAATGGCATCAATGGTGTTCACAGGCACAGTAACAATGCATTTGTTTGATAAAGTTGGGTGTAAATTATCAAAAATAAATGAATAATCCAAAATACAATGATCAATTAAACTATAGGGTCCCATTATATGGTAGTTTATAGTCTATTACGCTATAGCCGCTATAGCCAATGCCTGTGGAAATCAATGCTAATTTCCTAAACCAATAAACAAGAAATAGTAATACATGCTTCTGATGTATTTAGTTATTGATATATGCAACAAAGGAAACAACATATGCAAAGTCAGCAAAAGTGTTAGGCTTCAGGCTACAGAAGCAGGCTGGATCTGCTCTATGCACTGTGCACTGTGCACT